>DWQK01001414.1:0-15718 GCA_018231225.1 Noctuana stator
TTTGACATTAATATTTATTTACACTTTGATTTTCGTCTTTTTTTCTAAACCCTCTATTTTTACATCGCCGAAACATTTTCAGGTACAGCTATAAAAGCACAATTGATTTGGTTAGATTTTTATTATAAAAAAGTCGACTTATGCAGATTCTACTGAAATCGTGTCTTCGTCACTTAAACTATTGTTGCCGCTGTCAGACGATGGAAATGAAGTAGGTGGAGTGGTAGGTTGAGGGCTGGCAGGATCATTGGGGAAAGACGGAAATTGGGGAAACTGAGGCAGCTGCGGTAGCTGAGGGAATTGGGGTAGCTGAGGGAATTGAGGGAACGTAGGTTGTTGAGATTGAGGGGGCATATTTTCAGCCTCTTGAGATGTTGAAGGCCTTGAAGGGAAAACAGGGAAATTGCTACCTAATGAAGGCTGAGATTGCATCGACTGAGACTGTGATGGGAACTGCGATTGTGATGAAAAATCAGATTGTGAAGAAAACTGAGACTGCGCTGAGAAATCAACCTGTGGTACGTATTGCTGCTGGGTTGAAGAACCAGACTGGGAGGGGAATTGAGATTGAGATGTGTAATCAGTCTGGGGATTCTCAGGCTGCCCTGTAAAATCTGATTGAGAGGGGAATTGAGGCTGAGATTGTTGAGACTGCGATGAAAAGTCAGATTGAGGTGAGAATTGAGTTTGAGATGACATATCAGATTGGGAAGAGAAATCGGAGGAAGGAATTTGTTGGCTTTGTGGTTGTTGTTGTGGAAAATCAGCCGAGTCTATGACTGAAGTGTCTTCATCTCCTGCCGGCTGTTGTGTAGCGGGGCTTGGTGGGAATCCAGATGGTTGCTGAGGGATTGGAGCAGCCGGTGACGCTGGAGCAGCAGGTATAGCAGGAAAAGCGGGAATCGCGGGAGTCGCAGGAATAGCAGGAGCAATCGGAGAAATTTGGGGGAAGAAAAAGTTGGAAGATGGATAATATGGAGCGCTTGCTATCGGCTGATATGCTTGATATGACGGTAGCGGTGCAAACGCACTGCCTTGCGGCAGCTGGTATGTGAACTGCGGTTGGTAGCCGAAAGAGTAGGATGACGGTAACTGTAAAAATAAAAAATAAAAACACCGATATAATTTATAAGTTTTTTCCATTTTCACAAAAAGATAAACAAGATTTCGTTAGCTTAGATATATTAAATAGTCATTTGTCCTACCACATTTGAAAACGTCTATCCTGTAAAAGGGCTAATAAAGAAATCGAACACACTAGTTTTATTTGAATTTTTGCAAGTTCGAATTATTCAATTAGTCTATTCAACTAAACACTATTTAAATGAAAGCCTAGAGAGCTCTAGTCAGCCATAGTCCAACCTGAAGCTGCATATTCGATAAGCTACCTGGAAGGCACTTGGTATAGTTCACATTTAATTTATACTAATATAATAAAGCTGAAGAGTTTGTTTGTTTGTTTAAACGCGCTAATCTCAGAAACTTCTGTTTCGAATTGAAAAATTTTTTTTGTGTTGAATAGACCATTTATCGAGGAAGGCTTTAGGCTATACATCACGATGCAACTATTAGGAGCGAAGAAATAATGGAAAATGTGAAAAAAAAAACGGGAAAAATTATACATAATAAGCCCAGTAAAAAATAAAACTCACCGCATTAATGTACTGTGATGTAGAGTAAGCGATAGTTTTCGTCTGAGCAGGCAATACTGCTGAACTGTAGGCGCTAACGGACACAGGCAGTGCGCCGGGCCATGCCACGGAACCACCACTAACGGCCCCCGCCAGGGCAAAAAGTAATGTAACTAAACAAACCTGGAACCGAAACATACTTAAATAATATACAATAATTAATATATTATTAACAATAATACACACGAGATATATTTCTATTAATTTGTTGCCGTAACAATGTAAAATCTCGCCAGTTTGGGTTTCAGTAGCCGGTCACAAACACAATTTAAAATAAATAAAATAATAAATACAAACTGAACTTTCGTCAGAGCATTTAGCAAATATCATGCATAGTGGAATAAATTACGTAAGTTTACGTTATAAGTTGCACACTAGAAATATAAGTTCTTTGCACTTTGTTGATGTTTTTTATGTACTCGTACATATTTATATATATGGACTTTTCGCTATCAGTACACATTATACAACATTGCACTAACTTAAAATCGTAGTAACAACACTAGCACTTAGATACTACACTTAATAAATCTGAATTAAACCGGTCTCCAGGAAGCAATAACATATATGTTAATTAGTCGATAAGAAAACTATTTTCGCGACTATTAAAACATTTTAATTTATTCTGTACCTTCATCTCTGAGGCACTTCAACGAGATGACTGCAATACGAACATTATTTCTTTGACGACTTTTATATACCGGGTAGTACCCCGCCCACTGTCGCAGAAAGAAAGGAACTAGATATGCCTCCAAATTTGTATTCATTGTAGCTGCGCTCTTGCATCACATGCGGCTTACTTAGCAGTAGACATTAAGATCAACAGCAAACAAAGGAATTTACTTTTTTATTACCTCTGTGGATATTTTGTACTGCAATTAACTTACCATTTATTAAGTACCTACCTAAAATGAGCCGAAAATTAAAATGTCGTTTGAGAAATTTAGTTATTTTATAATTTAAATATTATTGATTAATTTATTTATAATTAAATAGAACACATGTGGTATTTATGCTACTCTTTTTAAACTCTACGTAGCCTATTTAAGTACAGCATAACTAAAAAGGACCTTATTGAATCAGTTAATTATTAATGTATAGAAAAATAATGACATATTTTTGTGAAATCAGGAGCGAATTAAATAAATAAAGTAAAACACATATTTTAAAATATTTAAATTATGGATATTTATTTAAATTCAAAGAGCTTATCCAGTTTCTTTATTTCTTGAATATCTTAAAGACACAGATGACGAAACACGGGTGTAAACTTCCTTAAATCCTTCTTATTTTTATAGATTTTTTTTTCATTTCTCAAGCTAATGTGGCAGTGTATTTTCAATATACATAACTAATTTGCTATAACATATATTCTGATTTTATCTAGCTTCGTCTTCAGCATCGGGCATGAAGAGTTGTACAATCTTCTCTTTTAGCTTAACGATGGGATAGGGTACGTACTGCTTGAAAGGATGTCGTGCACTTCTGAAGTACGCAGAGGCAGCCAAGCTCTTAAGCATAGTGAGATAAAGCTTCAACACCTTAACCTGTGACATGGCAGCTGCCTCCGGGAATTTGCCTACGAATAACACATTGAAAGAATTAACTATTTTTTAAATTACCTACGTATTAATATATCAACTTTAAATTACTTTATATGCTTTCTGGAAACACTATGCCTGCTTCAACTATCCTAAACTATTTTAAGAATTAAAATACTTAAAACTTATGTCCAGTAGATAGGTATGTGACATCTTTGAATATCAAAAGTACCTTCTAGTAGTTAAAATAAATTTTGCTAAAAAGGTCCATTTTGCGTAACATTCAAGAACAAATATGTTATTTGAATATTTCATACCTACTCGTACATATAACTAGGTACAGGTACATATACCTAGTTAGTCGCATATTTCATTCAATTGAATCTAATACAGAGCAGCCTAAAAGCTGTCTAAATATCAAGATGTCTTGGTCACCGACATAATATGGTTATTTCGTAATCGAGCACAGTTTAATAACAACTAGATCAATAACTCAATGGCCCGATCTGTTCAAGCCACGGTAAGCGCATCACAATAAATCAGTAGAAAGTACATACAACGACATGTACCGCAAACTAAATTTTTGCAATTGATAAAAACAAAAATTACTCAGGTAGTTTAATCTCTTCTATAGAGCAAAGGTTTTCGTTTTTTTTCTAGTAATTTTAATTTTATTCGAAGGTGACAATTACAAAATTCCATAATCTAAACTATTGGACATGTCAAAATTAATTGGAGGATCATAATTATGTCAAACAAATCCTTTGGGTTTCAAGTTCAAATTTCAATACGTCTAAGTTATTTTGAAAAACAAAAAAAAATATTTCAAATTCATAAAAAACAAAAGTCTAATTTTAAAAACAAAAGACTTATGCACTTTTTAAAGCGCATTTAATTAATCTTTTACGCTTTTTGGGGTCTTTGACATTCCCCACGACATACTGGTAAAATGATTCAATATTTTATCGAGAATCGCACATTATGTACCTAACTAATTTTTTTTGTATATCAATGAATCCAATTAAAAAAATTAAGGCAATAAATGTGTTTGATTTTATTACTTGATTTTTATATTAATTAGCCTTTTGGAAAACGTCGCAGCGGCATTAACATTTTGATTAGCCTTTTAATTTTACACTAAAGAATTCGATGAAGATCAAATTTCGATGTCCATATTAAACAAAGGATTACTTTACCGTAAATGTTCTTACTCCTTTCCAAAAATATAAGAAGTTTTGAGATGGAGTCAAAACAAGTAAGTACAATAAAATGAATGAACGACGTAGTTAATTACCAGCGCCACTGCTTTGCCTTTTAAATCGGGTTTTGACGACATCTGTTCCTGCTTGAAATTCCTTTTCTTCTATTTCCAACAATGTTGTTTTTGTAAGGACCTTTTGAGTTGAACTTTGGTAGTTAAAATCCTGTTTCAAAGTACAAAAATATTTGTTATTAAAATTTTTAGGAAATGATATGAAAAAGTATTTTTAAGCTTTTATGTAGGTAGTTACGTAAAATTACGTAAAATTTAATAATGTAATATAATAGATATTTTAAATAATGATTCAGATATTGACTGTCACAACTCGTGAAAATAAAATCTGTTTTAGTATCCGTGCTTATTTAAACACATATTTTGTCAAGTATTCTTTATTTTGTTACTTAATTAAGTAATTTTTAAAGGTATATCAGTATCACACAACTTGAAGAAAAACGCAGTGCTATAAGCAGAGGTCTGCGCCATTTAAACTGACCTTTAAATCATTAAAATTCGATACCGGCGTGTTGTCAATCATTGCACTGTAACAATGCACAACGACACAAAAAACAGTCATAAAAAACACCATTTTTATACATAATAATACTTGTATACACCGTTCCAAACAAGCACTTAGCATAAAATAACCAACAGAAACACAGAACAAACGCTTATAATGATTTACTCCAACATTCCTCGTTGGCTGAAATTAAACATATGAAACGCACGCATTTCTTTAAATAAACATCTTTTAATCATAAATCATAGCAATGACATTAGTCAATACGAGAACAATGCTTGATAATATTTATGTGCTCATGTGTTATTTCGTCATCATTCGAGTGACCACCATAATTTTTTTTAACTGGCACACACGCTGGTACTCGTAGTCAACATTTTTTAAGAAAAGGCCGAAATATTATTATAATGCTTCCGGTACCACAGATATATCAGTAAGTTTAATAAGCTATTAACGAAACTTAAGGAACTTATTTATTTAATTATATATGTATATGTTTCTTTATTATACATTTATACATTCTATTTATTGCGCTAAATGCTAACATCGTTCTTTGCCAGTCTGCCTTTGGGCGAAGCAGAATTCAGGATGAACCTGTTTAGCTTCAATAAAATGGTCACCATACTGCCGGGAGGCTGCTCTTGATCTCGATCGATACAGATCACCTGACATTTGCTACCGAAGCGCACTTGCTGACATTTTCACTCGAATTCGTCAACTGCCATCGGACATAAATGAATGCTCTAAGACTGCCATCAGCAATAAGTTATTGCTGTATGTGTATACATAATTCTGCCTTTAGGCATTTTTAATTATTATTATATTCATATTTATTTTCTAAGGCCTTTAAAATAAAAGTATGTAAACGCCGTCAAACTTTGTATTGCCACTGCTGGGCATCTGCGGGTCTCTTCCCACAACCGGGGAAGGCCTGAAACATATTATCGTACGTTAGTAGAACTAAATCTACGTTCTGATAATTTTTTTTTTTTGTAAACCTCTACTAAGGAGTAAATAATAATTTTTACTTATTAATTTATTTTTAGACTGCAATAAGCAGTTGACGTCAGGTGACGACTTTACGGAAGGTAAAGTGTGGATTAAAACCTTAGAATAATTACGTTATTAAAACATACGGTAAATTTAGTACATAGGTACACTTAAAAATCGGTTTAAAATATAAATAAAACCTCATCAATTATCATAGTAGGTGCACTGGCCCTAAGCTTATTAATACGGAATTTAAAATGTCAATCATTCGTGACATTTAGCAGGTTATCGTGTAAATATTGTGTTAAAATTCAATTAAATGAAAAGAATCGTTAATAGGAAACCAAATGAATAACTAAAGGAAAGATTATCATACAAAATAATACATTTTGTAATGAACCAGACATGTCCTGTAAGTACTTTTTGCTATAAGTTCATATACCTAACTTGTTCTCAGAGTACCTACATACTATTAGTTAGATGATGATTAGTATGATGTAGGTTTATATGTATATTAAACAAATGTAAAAATTCATATCCTGAAAGTCATATACAATTCGGTTCTGATGTACTCGCAAATGAGATATATTCGTTCACTATAAGTATTGCCAGATTATATTGAAATGAAATACGAATACAAATGATTACATTATTTTTTAAAAACTAACAAAACCTAAACTTAACCATATTATAAAAACATTAAAGTAATTAACAATTTTTTTAGGCTTTGATAGCTCCGATAGAAACTGCAGCTCAAACACAAACCAATCAAATCAAGAAATCCAAGAAAAAGTGTAAGTGCAAACTTTTTGGTACAAATATGTATAAATAATCTTATCAAAACCGATAATGTTAAAAATTCTATCAAGTCTCAATATGGTACTTCGTAACTTATCTACGTTAGGTGTAACCACGGACAGACATTTGTCCCTAGTTAAACCTAACTTAGACAAGTTATATATCGAACGAGGCCTCTTTATTGTATATAGTCTACTGTTTTCTTGACTCTAACTTCTCCTTCAGTACATAAAAGAAAGCTAGTTAGGCTGATATAAATTTAGTTTTTTATGTAACTTTACTCTGGCATATTATAATAAGTAATCAGGTAATCAGTATCAATATTATTGACCCCTAAAGTGAACTTAGTTGCCGAAAAGTTCTATGACAGCAATTACGAGTAAGTCCGAAATAAGCGTCGAAATCTAATTTAGGTTAATGGTGGATGAAAACACTACAGCTGTTATATTGATTTCGAGCAATAAGTCTTCTATACTTAAAATATAAATCTACGAGGTACAAATTATTTATATTGGCAGAACTGAGAGACAAACAATTTTCATTTGGTTTGTATGTTAGCCAAATCAAACTCATTTTCCAAAGGAATTTATGTCAGTTAATTTTAGGTGGATTTTTACCTTAATTTTAGTTTCGGTAACAAAGCATAAAATTGCGACGCCATGAAAATAAAATATTTCAACGGGATTTTTAAAAAACATTAATTCACACGTGCGAATCGCGGAAAAGAGGAAATCTTTTTGTCTAATATGGAAAAAATATTTCTCCAAGAATTTATAACGTAAACATGTACGTAACGTAACACCAACGTATATAGAACAATTATATATTACTTTAAAAAGACATACGTATAAATTAAATATAAATAAAAATAATATTGGCATATTTTCCATAACAATAGTTGAATAGAAGCGTAGTGCGAAACCCTAGTAGTTTCAAGTTCTTGATAATAGAGCATAATGAGTGAAACGGAGCCCTGTAGAGTTTTCGCGCGAGAATTGATAATCTAGCGTCGGTCCCGCCCCCGCCCCGGCGTTTTCATTTCAGCGGTAGCAGTCGGCCGGCGGCCGTCGCGGGGCGCCGAACTCACGGCATAACACACACTGTTTATTTACATCCAGTATTCATTTGTATTTAATATCAGACGGCCACATTCAATTACAGCGGAAAGGACGACACACCGCAACGCACTTACGCACGTACGTTTCACGTTTATGAATATAATTAGTTTAGACGCCGACCATGTATACATCGAGTTTATCACTCCGGACACATATCGTACACGTTTTGTTTGGCCCATACTCATACACTAATTTTTATTATAAGTTCGACATAACGTTTGTTTACATTTGACACTACATGCTATTTCGCTTAGCGCCTTTGTTAATTAATAATGACTTTTCAAACTTACTACAATAATAGATTATAATTAGGACATTATGACGAAAAGTTGTGTTAATAAACAGTCATTAAAATATGTGGCTATTTTGAAAACGTATCTAATTATTAAAGTGTCTCTATCGTCACCTTTTCAAGCACAGCTGTTCAGTTGGCGTGTCGACTAAGTACTTTTAAAATTTTACATTCTTAACAAAAGCATATTATTACGATATTTTAGCGCGTTAGAGATGTAATAGTTATTTAAAAATAAAGAAACGAAGTTCAAGATCATCTTTGATTTTTCTGGTTTCAAATAGTTTGAGTGGGTTCGGCTGTATGTATTTTTTGTATGTATTATTTACGTTAGATTATTTATTTACGTTGGGATATGGAAGGCATCAACCTCTTTCGAGTTGACTGATAGATAATGCTACTAGAAATTAAGTTTGCCCTATTGTTTCGTAGGTTAACAATCAAGTGTAATTAAATAAATGAATACACCATTTCATTACACCTGTAGTAGTATAGATTAGCTACTAATAGTAGTTAAACAATATTACACCATTATATGGTAATTTACTAAAATCGAATTATTATGCAGCGTCTCTAATTAGCAATTAAGAATCCCGAATAAATTTGTCATGGTCAATTCATTAATCTATGCCAAGATATGTGAACACTTACAAATAGCGAACAAGGTACGATACGATACCTTGAGAAATTACGGGATTATTGTCTGACATAGGACATAGCCTAATTTTATCTCTTAAATGTCTGATGTTAATTCTATCAAAATACTAAAATTTAACATAACAAATTTGAAAGTTATAAATAGTCTAATATTTAATTATTATATAATATGGCTCCGTTCACAATAGGGATGCGGGAACTATTTACAACTATCTGACTCAACGGACTTCGTTCTGTCAATATACCTGCTTACCAAGTAAAAAAATACCTAGAAAAAAAAAAACGAAAAAAGTCAACCAGTTAAAAAAAACGGTTCCATATTAAATTTATAGATAAAAGTTTTCTGTTTTAAGTTATTCTGCTATTTGCTACTGTTTGCTACGTTTGCTACTTATTTGTTTCAAAAAGCTTCTGTGTAAAAGGAAAAAATTTGCAGCGTATCGCATGGCGGACGACGCGGCGGCCGACTGCTTGTTCGAGCGGCTCCGTCTATACCAGCAACGCGCGCCTGACTCCGCGGAGGTCGCGCGCGCTATCACCGCCCGCATCAATTCCAGGATCACCACACATGGTATGCCCTCTTCCTATACCGATTCTACATCAAACTCCATTTTGCAGCATCTGTCAATGTAATTGTTCTATGTAAATCCAAAGAATTAAATTCAGACTCTTTCAACTTAAGTGGTTAGTTCTTAATTTGTGCTAAAACTGTTGACTGGATAACCACAGAAAAGCTTTGGTATTTTCCACATGTGGACACACTGTTACAATGCTTCTCTTCGTCAGAAATCAACTATAAATCGGGTAGAATTAGACATTTTATACGTTCGCATGACGTCATATTCCGGTTGCTTATTTCGTCTCCTGATTGATCGTTTCTATTTACTGCCACAGATTACTCCAGATGTTACGTCATTATAACTATAAAGAAACATGCGGTATTTTGATGATCGTAATAATCAATCTATCATAGTACTAATACGGGGACAGGTCGCCTCTCAAATTTGACCACCTCGCTGGCCAACTGCGAGCTGATGGATTAATAAATATAAATGTAGGGTCAACTCTTATACTGACTTATATATTTTACAAACGGAAACTAACAGTTGTTACAATCAAACAGAATCTGAACAGAACAGATCAAAGATTTTAAAAATAGTGAAAATAAGATAAAAACTTTATTTCAATTACATTTAACTTCACTAATTTATTATTCTTCCGTCAGCGATAAAATAATTTTATGGTTGAAGACATGTCTTTGCAAATTACATAATTTACGATACTTTTGAAGTAGTATCTAAACAGAGATCAGTGTTATTTAAATATAGGTAAATATTCTTTAGCCGATACAAAAGACGTACATTGTATTAACATTAATTAATAAAGTTCTAAGATATAATATCACATTTCTTGTTAAGTTCCACTATAACTATAATACTAAATAATTATATGTAACTATTACAGAGATGTGTATAACGATTTTTAAAAATTACTTTAGCTTTTATTGGCACTCTTAACTCCCTGGAATTCCCTGTGTCATCGACGTCATGTGCACACACAAAGACAAATTACACAAACACCCAGACCGGAAACACATCTAGTTAAATTATCTCATCTGCCGGTAATCAAACTCAGGACCCCACGAATGGGGCATCGTCATGGTAACCACCACACCACACGGGTTGTCTCTAAAATGTAATAATTATGTACTGAGCTATGCTGTTCCGCAATCAGCATGATACGGTAGCATCTGACAGAAATGTGAATCTGTCTAAAGTCGATGCTCGCGGCTCTGTCAAGTATCATTTTCGCTTAAGTGGCGCCATTTAATTTGAAGGTTTATCGATTTTAATCTTCAAGGCTCTTTTAGTTGATCAATATCTCTGTGTCGTCTGTAGCGTCTATTTCCGATGACCTTTTAAACGACATGTATATAACGACATGATAACAAATGTATGACAAGTATAATTCGCTAATGGCAAATTCCATCCGTGCTTCGGAGGGCACGTTAAGCCCTTATTAACTAGCGACATGGGGTGGCCACTAATACGCATTAGCATACCTACCTGTACTCGAGTAAGCTAAAGGCGTGCCCCCGTTTTGGAGAAGACCTGAGCCCAGCAGTAGACATGAAAAAAGATTAAAGAATGCTAGCTTCTTTTAACATAGATATTCTTCAACTTATTTATCTTTATAAACTCAAAATAAATGGTGTTTATATCGATCTCAATGCACTTATTTGTAAGGAGCAGGACAACAACCTAACCTCAGTCTAGACTTTATAAATACGTATTACTGGGAGTAACTGTTCGGTGTCTCTATGCGTCTGAATTACGAGGGTCGATTGTATTTACTGCATTTTGGCAAAGCGCCCGACATCGTTTTTGACGGCTTCTCTCACTACTACAAAGCATGTACAAGACGGCGATAATGGAACTGTGTTTTTATGCTATTCGCGGACTAATCGCTTTTAGCGTAGAAAAAATTGTTACTAACGAATTTGTACCAATAAATCAATGATTTCGTAGGAGTGCAAGAGATGTCTATGATAACAAACTTTATTGAATTTTAATTTTATTTTCTATATAAATGTTGCTATAAAACGCACTACAAATGTGCTATTACGAAATTATCTTTAATATGGCATATTGATTAATGATATAATTTATCTACGTAAACGGCATAAAATTTTTTAAAAATAGAAAAATTCGGAAATAGGCCTAAGAGTTAACTGCAGTATTACATCAAACTATACAGAAACCAAAACCTTTAAGTTGGCGGCTCTGTCGCACACGCCATTTCGAATGTGGTTTAACATAATGCTTTTACGCCGATAAAGTCATTTGGTGTGCCTGAAAAAAGAATTCCGAGTGTTCTTCCAGTCATTGAAAACCTTTAACGTTCCACAGTCACGCACAAACTTCCATCTAAATCATTGAACGCATAACTTTGTTACGGTTTCGGTAAAAACTTGTTTCGTTGACTTTTATAGAGGTTGTATTACCACATGTACCACCATTTTATGTTGATTGTCATAAATGTGATATTTTACGTCGTACTTACATGAAAGACCCTGAATAGATTTAATATAAAGGGAAATGTAAATTTAAACGTCTGTTTATAACAAGTACCTATGATACTTTAACTATGTAATCCTTTGTCTAGCGGACGCAATAGCGTTATTTTATTGGTCAGTTGGATAAAATTAACAAATCACAGTGATTATATTATAGTAAATTCAGTATTTGAACACAGCAGTATAAAACATCAACAAAAATTCAATCATTGTAAATAATTAAGTACTTAATCATTTACAAAATAATAAATAAATAATCATTTAAAAAATTGAAAATGATTGAGGCATATCCCTGGATCTTGTAATTTGTATCCAATGTTCTTGTAGTAGGTAGTGCCAGTTTACATAAAAGCATACACTAATTGGAAAGTTGAGGGTGAGTGCCAGGTGCGCAGGTCACCGCTCGCCATCACCTTCACGCTCACGCGTATTGAATATTGATTTGTGATTATCACTTTCTTTACTTCGTACGCTAAAGTAACTGACTAGAGACTACTGTTGCATTTATTATTTAATTTTTAATTATTAGCTGATGTCATTGTTTTTACCCGACTGCGACATAAGAAGGGTTTTCCGAGTGTATGGATGTAATGAAAAAATATAAAATTTTTTGACACGCTCTGTACCCTATACAATGAATAGGTGTTCCCTTTTAGGTAATCGTGTCTCAACCTAGACTCCATCTCGCTTACTATCAGGCGAGATTGGAGTCTAACGCACTCCTATATATTGTAAAAGAATATAATATGTTATCTAGAGAGGTGTCGTTATATTCGTCTTAATTGTAAAAATGCATATCAAAATTAGGAAAACTAAATTAACATAGGTAGGAGATAGGTTGTCGATTTTTTTACGGGTCAAAAAATTTTATTTTGTTCGTAAATTAAAATTTGTGTGCCAATATTTCAAACTGTCACGCAACCAAGTACGAGTATATTTGAGTGTCATAAAAATTTCGCCTAGGGTGGCGAGTGCGGCGCCCTGGCACCGATAGAACCAATTAAAGTATTCAAATTGTAACTGAGAACGGATTTTCGATCGGAATTTAACGGTTCGATTTAGGCAACCCCTCAACATTGAGGCAGCAATATAGAGGTAGTCCATATTATTTGCATAAACATGCTACGAGAACTGCATGTAAACTTTATATTTTTATATTATATTTTTGAAATTAAGTCGGTTAAAAATAGGCTTGTCCAAACATATTTAATTTTCGGCCTACTTTGAGAATGATGATTTCAGATGATGAATTCAGACGAACGTTTTAGAAGCAAAATAGTTTTCTAAATGTTAAAGCGTGTGCAGTAACAAATGATTGGACAGTATATTATACTGACATAAAGCGAACAGTACTTTTAACTTCGTTATAACGCCATTGTTAAATGAACATTTTTCAAAGTAATATCGAGAGAAAGATAATAATATGGTTGTATTAAAGCAGGCGGCGCGGCTACTGCATTCGTTTATATATTACAGTTAAGCACGCGATATCACTGCAACGATGCCACCTCTGTGTCGGGGTAGTATCAAGCTGAAATATGAACTTGAGTGATTTAACATAGTTTGTGACAAACTTTAGGATACCTATGATACTATCGACCAAACTGAACTGTGACCCACTACAAACTATTTCAATTATTTATCGGCAATGTTGATCACTGATCAATTTACTCAATGTACCTAAGTTGACACTGTAAACCATTGAATAATAATTAAATAACCATTGAATTGAATATTTTAATAACACAGATTTATCTAAAGATGCTTTCTTTATGTCCTTAGATTGTAAAAAAACAAGCGTCCTAAAATGTAACACAAAATGTGTCTATTAATAATGCCCTTAACGATATAAATAGCACGGTTGGTATTTTGAGATCATGTCTATGATTTCAAAAAATACCTACTGATATATTACATTTAAGCACGCAATACTAAACACCTTTGTGGATATCAAAAGATTATGTAAAATCGACGAAATATGACTGCGGCAGTCAGAAATATATTTCAAATTGCCTAATTTAATTTATGGTACTCTATTATCCAAACTTGATGTCAACCTTAAAACAACATAGATAAGAAATAAATGTTACACAAAATGTTGTTAGATACCGATACAGCTGCTGAGCACGCGATAACGCCAAATTAACTACCTGGTGACATCTTTGAAATGTGACTTTTAAAGTTTTTATAAACTTGGCGCCTCCAATGATACTTTTCAGTTTTATAGGTAGGATTGTTTGCGGCATATGATTTGGGCACCTTGAACGAAGACGCACTGCATTAAATGCAGATTTTATTTTACTACCGCCGAACACGCGATAAACTTCTGCAGTGATAATATCAGTAATTAAGTGCCGAATGATTTTGGCTTAAAAAGTAGGACAAGAATGTTGTCCCTGGCCTTTGCTACAATACAAAGAATCTCAGAAAGTGTCTACGTTTTGGCTCATTAGATCCGCAGTAAGACTATAACCGTTTACGTCAAGTTTATTGGAACAATAAATTTCTATTCAGGAGATACCTATGTTTTTCAGAAACTAAGCAGCCCACAATTTAGTATCTATCTCATTAGATAGATATATCACTATTCATTCGTAATAGCAAGAATCATTAAATAACGCCATAATAGCAGGAATAATTAAATGATTAATAAGAATGATTTAATTAAATAGCAGGGGGGTGTTCTTATGGATTTCCTGTATCATAGATAATAATTTGTTCCGCCCGCTAGGAATCTAATCCAGGACCCTCCGAAATACGGACGTACACGGTAACCATTAAACCGGCAATACACTTACATCTCTGCCTGTTCGACGTTTATTAATGAGATACCTAAGTGGTTAGATACGTTGGAGTTTAGTAAAATTATCACTAAACTGCAACGTATTAATAGTTCAGTAATTAATGTGTACGAGAATCTATTTACGTTTGCGGCACGCCTTGACATTGACGGCGGCGCACCCTGTAATTGGCATCCGATATGCCCTCACGACTAATCGTACGTTGTTTATATGTTTTTGTTTTATTTCTATGCTAGCTGTGCCACGCGGTTTCACCCACGTTAAGAATAGTAGCGTAATTCTTGATAGCCTATAACCTTCCTCACGAATGTAGCTATCATATATAGAAAAATAATTTTTCAAATCGGTCCAGTAGTTTCGGAGCCTATTCAATACAATCAAATCTTCCCTCTTTATAATATTAGTATAGAAAAATAGAATTCATTTTTCATTTATTTTTCATTTAGTTTTACTGAATCGCTGAATTATGATTATAACGTGCCATTTAGCCGAATCTACAATTACTGATAGTACGAGTATCAGTCTATTAGTGCGTCTATTAAAGCTTGCTTAGTTTTTCTTGGACACAGTAAACAGATCGACACGATTTTTGTGTAGAAATGGTTCGGTAACTGTATCAGCATAACCGATTGTAGTCACATCTTATTTTAATATTAAATCAAACTGTTTCACATTACCGTTCTATTACTATCAAACATCGGCCATCATTTGTTTTTGATTTCGCAAGGAGATCAGCACGTGTAGTATATAGACATTATTGTTATTATAAAGCTAAATTATTTATCCGGCACCACGGCAGCTGGAAACAAGGGCATGTATACGAGTAGGATAAAGTTGTTGGCAGCTATCTGGACTGTGACGAGAGTATGCGCGACTGGCGCGAGTGAGTGGCAGCTATTCGTCAAGCGGCTGTGATATATGGTATTTGAAGCGGCTTCTTCCACTAAACGTCACCGTGGCGCCTTGCGTTGTAGCA
>DWQK01001415.1:0-15716 GCA_018231225.1 Noctuana stator
ATGGCAATGATCGGAAACATTACTGCCAGTTTGTGGCAATTTGTAAGTATTATTTTATTTCTGTTAAATATGCAATACATATATGTTGTAATTTATATATATATATATATATTTTATTGTTAATGGCAAGTAAAATAGTATAAGTCTATATTTAATTTAATATAAAAATGCTTATTTTTATGTTATTATTAATTAGCCTTATTAATTTAAAGCGACAGTAAACTAAGTGATAGATAGCCGTGCCTTGACTTTGATAATATTAAATAAAAAAAATACTTAAGTCATGAATTTAAGATAGGGTATCTAATAAGTAATCTAGTTTTTATAAAGTTACACACAAAATAAAGTCCCCAATCTACTTGCTCAGTAGCTAAGTTATCAGATTCACGCCCATTATCCGCATGCAAAAGCTCTATAACTATACAAGTCTAATCAACGTTCCAGCCTAATCCACGTTGGTTGTCTCTGTTCACGACCCTTCGTCTTCTCTTCATCCCACTGTTTCTGCTCTGCAACTATCATCCGAAGGATCGTCAGAGGACACTAAAGGTGCTCATCGATAATGATTACGCATATTGGTTTCTTGCCGTGCTGATGGGTTGGAGCTCTGGACACGGCAGCTCTTTGGGCATGATGTATGTTAGTGGGTGAGTAAGATGTTTTTTCTATAACAACTGTGGTAGTATATACAGCTATATATAGTGTAAAAATATAAAGAATAAAAAAATATAAAACATTACAATCAGTACATGCGTAGATATAAATTCAGTAGTTTTCTTAAAAAGGCGTCCGATAAGAAATAATTTATTTCTAAGGGGTGAAAAATGGGGGCAAAGTTGATATTGGTCGAATCTACTATATTTTTGATTTTTGGGGCCCTGTTACTGAGTATTATATTATGCCTGCATAATATAATATGGATATTTGTTCCAGAACGGTAGCCCCCGAGCACGCGGCGACGGCGGGCATGCTGGGCGGCGCCACGCTGGTGGCGGGCATCGTGGCCGGCATCACCTTCTCCGCCGTGTGCCCGCTCATCGTCACCATGGACACTTGGCAGGCCTTCTAGCGCCCACTCAGGCATCTACAGGCCTTCTGGGATCTATTTGTCAGACACTTAGCGCACTGATGTGACGCATTATGACGTGTTATGACGTAATGTGACGTGTTCTCAAGTGTCGTGATTGGATGTCAGTGAAGTGTATGTTCAAATAACAGTGATAGTGTTGTGCCAGTAGGCACTATTTTATGGATGATGGAACCGAAGAATCGACGGCAATAGATAAGTTCACATTTTCTGTTTGACCGATGTGAATGGCGTTTATGTTAGTTGTATCTGGTGCGATATGATTTACATAGATGCTGTTCATATTGTTATTAATACAGGTTATATTATTGTAATATACAAGTTTTGATACTTGCCATAGAATTTCCACTGTTTGTTTTGACATTCATGCTTGCACAGATAATGGAATTGCTTATACACTTGTTATTATTGAATTTTGTAGTATTATTTATCGATATGTAAATTTGACAGATTTGAGAATCATTTTTATTTATGCAATATATGAAAAAAAAATACAAATTATTACTATTATTGAGATGTTTATCAGATTGTCGGAGTACTGCAAATGGCCTTATGTGTGAAGAAATTATAAGACAAAAGACTCATCTACAAATTGTTCACATATTAAAGTGGTTAAAAACTACAGAGGCTGTTTTAAGTAAATATGACCTTTGAGGTCTTAGTGTCAAAGTTCAAGTTTAGGTTAGCAATTCCGTGTAGCTTTTTCGTACCGCATATCAGTAAGGAGGCACCGGTTAAATTATAATATATAATTATCTATTGTTAAATTTGCGAATTCATAGAGCATTTATATTGTAGGTAGTACAAAACGCAGTTGGATATACGAAAGAAATTTTATTCTTAGCTTTATAGAGTTGACGCTATCTGTGTGAGGAGATAAACTTTACTATGTGTATTGCTGGTGTTGTATTTACGAATGATTTGCATTTGTATGGTGTTTTTGTTGATATCATTTCCAATTTGATTTGCATATATCTCAGGACAGATTAACATCTGCACACTATAATTTAATGTTTTTTGTCATTATAGCATTTCGGTAGTGATGTGTCTGTGATCAGAATGTAACAGTAACAAAACACTCGAGAAGTAGACAGAGGGATTTGTACGAGTTTTGATTATTTCGAAAGGAAATCACATTCGGATTAGGGCCTCAGGATGCTCTGAAATATACTTGCAAATCAATATATTGGACAATAAAGTTGTGTATGTATATAGATATACAAGAATCTTTTAATTTAATAATGTTAAATATAATATAACCCGTAATGTCACCTTACTTTATGGTTAATTTAACGTCCTTAGCTGTAGGTATACCTGTTAATGTATTAATCCAAAGTGCTACTATAATTAAATTAATTTAATAATAATTTGGCTAAAAATAATGTTTCGTAATTTAGAATAATATTTATAATGAGAATATATTATAATGATTATGGAACGCACAGTCTTGGTATATTAAATAGTGGTAATTTTTTGACATAACTAAATATGTGACCTAACAGAATCTTAATGATTGATTTATACACTTTTAACAATAAATTTTTATCCTTGTCTGTGGTATCTGAACTTTTAATACATAATTTTTGTGTTTTGTCAATGTAAAGTTTGTGTTAGACTGTTGAATTTATATCAAATTAATAATTAATTATTTTTTGTTGATTGATTAATATTCCAGTATTGATTACTGTTTTCTGTTAAGCAGATATCAACCTTACTCGACTAAAACATAAGTACTCAGATAGGAATTATGTATTCACAGGGGAAAATGTGATTTTAACATGAATCATAAAACTAAAGTTGATTAAATTTATAAAGTTCATTACAGCTGAACTAAAATAAAAACATTACAATTAGTATCCTTTTAAAAATTTTATCAATGATTTGTCAATATCAGCAATGTATATATATATATAGCTCAAAGATCAAGTTAATACTTCACTTGCCTGGAGGTCTACTCTCTAGCTATGTTATGTTAATTTTGGATCCGTCCGAACCTTATTCCCAACTCCGGAATATACTATTCTCCATAGATTTACATTTTCTCAAAGTTCAACTTACAACCTGACTCTTGGAGTGGGGTTTTGCTGTCAGACTACTAATTTACTCATTTTTTGTAGATAGCCTAATAAAAGTGGTACAGAGTAGAAGAGATAAGAAACTTCGAACAAATATACAGATTTGTTGTGCTTGGATAGTAGACCCCCTGATTCTATTATGAGGGTATTGGAAATGTTGAAAATGTATAATTCATTTGACAGACTGATGTACTAATAGTTTAGTAAAAAATTTGTTTACTTAATGTTAAGCAACATTTAGTCCTTGTAACAGGTGTAAAGATTGCATTTAATCAACATAATTGTATGGCTGGCTACATCTTTTTTCAACGGTTTCGGATCTGAAACGTTTTTTAGAACTAGTTCTGTTAGAATTAAAAAAATAAATTATTTAAATATTTGTTGTTCACCTCAAATTGACAAAAAATTTGACAATATACATTATATAATTATTTAAAATCAGAACATGTTTACAATATTACTATATGTACATGAAACAATTGAAAACTGCTTTATTTGCAGTTCTGTGTGTGCATTGATATATAAAAAAACTAGGATTCACAAAGAGCAGTTCTAAAACGTCTTCGATAAAAAAGTGCAATTCGCTATAATTTAACATCGGGCGGAGTCAAAAATGCCAAAGTGTTCTTTTAAAAAGTTTAATAATTACAAACTGTTAATTAAATTTACTTTATGTCCTTTGTTTTTCAGGTTCGAGTTTGTGTTTTATCAATTATTCAATTATCTTTGTATTCTGTGCTCTATTGTGGCTTTTAGAAAATACTTTTAACATAACATCTGTATGGGACTGTGAATCTTAAGTTTTTATAGTATATCAATGTGTCGGTGTGACTCTTTGAAAGCTTTATGAATGAAAATAGATTTAGTATAGATTGCTTTAACTTTTAATTATCACTGAATTGTTATGTGCTTATTAAATTTTCGGTTATGGTACTACTTAATGTATTTTAATCATGTTTTAATAAAAGACTCAAATATTTTTCTTACAATTGTTTGTAAGACCATTATTTTCATTTGTATCTGAGATACAATAACAAAACTCAACTACAAAAGCATATGAGTAAGTGAATGACTTTATATTTGTACCTTATTGTATGAGAAATAGAGTTCATTTTGCGTTAACAATAATTATAATATTGTTATTAGGATTCCGGTGCGTCGAAAGCGATAAAAAAAAACGTCCTATACTCACATAAGTAGTACCATAAAAGATTATTATACGAATATATTTATTATACGAATTTGTTAAATTGCCAGCTATCTTTATTAACTCCTTGTGTTCATTATAGAGACCAAATATAACTTGAGAATTTAAATGAACAAAGCGATTGTTTTGTTTGCCTCAACTATCTGCTGTTCGTTTATTCAATAGTAAACGTTTTTTTTTAATTTCCAGTTTTTTATTTTCTATTTTCCTTTGCGCTTTTTCTTATTCAACCAGTTTTTTTATTCATGAGACGTTTTACATTTGATTTCTATTTACTATTTTGTTCAAAATTATGACTGAGAATTGTTCTGTAGCATAATTATTATACACAGACAATTTTATATACTATTCCTACATGTTTTATACAGCACTTAGTATCATTAAATCCTCCATACATTTTTTAAATTATACACTACTCTGTAAATACTGAAAAGGCTGCATAATAATTATTACTATATAATATATAATAGTTCAATGAAGCAATCACATGAAAATTGAAAGTAATTCTAAGTAAACTGTCTTTGGAAGAGTTAAAAAATATTTTTAAGACATAGCCAAGATGGCTACGTTGAAAATTTGCAAGTTTGTTTCTTGATTTCGTGTTGAAGCTATAATTTAATCATAAATTGATTAAATTGGGAGAAAGTTCTTAATTCAACATCATGTTTATCTGTATATTATTATGGTAAGTACCTTAAGTAGATTCTATGCATATAGTTAGTACCGAATAGTAGAATTTTATTATAGTTAATGATATTGGTAAATAGTACATATACAATGTATAAATATTAGATATTTGTATCAATATCTATTGACAACGACATGATATGATATGTATATGATATGAAGCACTCCTTTTAGTGTCGAAGGCTGTGAAATAATAGCTTTAACCTTCCCATGTAGAGACCATGCACCTTTCCTCTTTATTAAACGTTCAAATCAAAAGTTTTCGCGAAGAAGAATAATTCAAACTGTAATTCAAAAACTTGTATTCATCATAAGGTACACGTATACACAGGTGAACGTCGAATATTACAGTACATATCGGCTTTAGGCGCCCTTTTGGCTGCGGTAGGGCGGGAGAAACAAGCCGGCGGGAAAAAACTATCGGCAGTCCTTTAAAATCAAGTGTATAATGTTTATTGGATCATGTTTTGTTATCTTTGTTTTAAGAATAAACTAGAAAATATTTGTATTAATATTCCTTCTTTATCCCAAATAATCTTCCTCCACTCCGCAAAGACTTAAATAAATAGCAGTTCTTTGTATGACGTAATAAAGTTCAACGAGTGTATACGTGCGTGCGTGTGTGAGCGAGTGCGGGCGTGCATGCGTGCGTTTGTGTTCCACTTGCTTTTTGTATATTTATATAGATATTTTAAATTCTTTAGTATGTGTGAATGGTCATTGTAATACTAAGTGGATGGACCGATTTAGATAAAAAAGAAATTAATTGAATCTGGGGTAGCAGCAATTGCGGTTGTATTAAAATTATAGCTAGTCTTTATTTACTTATATCTCTTAACCTGTCAAGTCAAAATGAACGGATCGATCGATACTTTTGATTTGAATGTTCTTCCCATTTTTCTCACCTTCGAGTACAAATTTTTAATTTATTCGTATAGATGCCTTCAATTAAATAATTTCCCTATGGGTAAAGTAGTTTGTAATGTATCGAAGGATATACCTAATTATACTCATAGAAAATAACAACGTTACTGGTTTGGATTTGAATAACGATCTAGTTATTGTGTAAGGACAATAGTTCGATATCTACTTATCTTATCTATCATAATATCAAATTTAATTTTATTAGAAAAAACATTATCGACATCATATTAATTGTTACTAATTTAACAAATAATTCTAATCTCAAAATTAAAGGCAAAATAAAAATGACTATGAGTTAATTAAAAATGTGTTTATTGCTGTTTTTTTTTTAATTTCGAATCTTAACGTTTTTTTTTTAATTTTTGAGTCTTAAGCGAAAGCTATCTATTTATTATCTGTACGGTAAAAAAAAACACTTGTAAATTTCTTACTAACTTACATGTCTTGTAATGTAATAACGCTATGCTTTTTCTAATATGTATTTAACTATATAAATTTAATATTGTAAGTAAGGTATTAGGTACATGATAATATATTAGTTAGACAACTTGTAGCGTTGTGTGTCTATCCAGACAAAAACTACACTCCTTGTAGATTTTTTTGTACTTTCCTAACGTGTGTGTATAAGATATAAATATTTATGATAGAAATAAGTAAATATACCTCCATATTGACATTACTAATTAATAAATACTTATACCTTACATATTGAATGTCACCTTGTTGTAAATAAATACCTAAACGTATGCAATAATATGGTAACTTTTTAACTCATATAGATAATAATAGGTATCTTTATCTATCTTTTTTTCATTCGTTCAGTGTATTTTTTTTCTTAATCCACCCTCCCCAAACGAAACAAAAGTACTTAGATACTGAGCACAAGACTTGCTTAATGGTTATGAGGGTTAATTTGCTAGATTTTACTACCTTTCCCCCTAAAACATTGAATATAAAAACAACTATTCTACCATATTTTTGTATAAGTTCCAGGTATTTACTGTTTGATAATTTCAGAAATCATGGAGACCTTTTAATATTTTATTTTTATTATTTGCCCTTTTTCTTAAGTGTCTTACTAAAATGACCAAATACGTGCTTTAAACTGAAGTCTCCTATATTTCTGACTTAAATCTATACGTTTTAACAAAGTTATATTAAACTACATATACATATAGGTAGATACATAGTGTTAAGTCTCTGTCTAACACTTTACTCTCTATTATATTTTCATTATTCACCTAAGTATATTCTAAAACTAACATATTATTGTAACTGTCTATGTCAGCTTATGATCGATTTGCATATCAATTTCATGCACATGGATAAAATAGTACCTTATTTTAGGGCTGGCACATATCTCGCAAGCAAAGGGCGGCAATAAAATTGTTACTATCTAACTGAATTACCTAATATCAAATATTTATTATCACAACCAAAAATATATAATTGTTATCTAATGTAATTATAATATTTGCAGAAAGAATACACGTGGATACTGACTCTGTACGATTTCCTTCATCGAAGAGTACCTACGTAATAATTAACTAATAAGTATGTACATAGGTACTGTACTAAAAAAATGGACACTGGAAAAAAGGACCCTGGACGGTAATCCTTAGTTCAACCATTAAGCTAACACTGTTCAATTTACATTTTTTTGAATCTTAAACAATTAATTTATTGCTTTTGTGTATAGAATTGATATACAAGACGATAAAATTGGTATATATTTACCTAAATCTAACATTATACCTAAATACTCACCCTTTAAATTTTTTATAACTATGTGAAATATATCGTAGACGAAATGTAACATTGTGACAATAATAGTGACCCTAACACCCAATTGTAATCGTATTTTTCCACTTTTCCACATTATCTAACCGAATTGTAACACTTAGTACGTTGTAACAAATTTTTCATCACTTCTGTAATTCGTACTGTTCAAAATAATAATAAAAATTTAAATTAACATTGTTTTCTTTTCAGTTATCAAAGAAACCGTCAAATAAGTATTTACAAGAAATATAATTATGTACTCATTACCGTTACTAGACTACCGCCAATTACACAAACACCCATTCCGGGAACAGAATCGAAATTCATCATTTAAATTGCTGCCTCAACGGGGATCGACTCCAGGACCTTTCGAATGATGGACTGAAATGGTAACCGATGATAAGTGGTCGATTTGGTCTAGCTAATAAATATGCAAAGATGACACCTTCATACCATAAATATTTATTGATTCGTTGAACTGATGAAGAGTGGAGCACCGTGCTATGTCACGTCGCTTATATAGAGGGAAAGTTGAGGAAAGCCTATGACCAGATATCGGCCAATCATAACATTACATTTAAATGTTTACATTAAAGTGCCTACACACATACAGGATATATAGACGGGATTTTCTAGTGGAGACGTTAGATGTCAGAAAATTTATAAAAATTAAAAAAAATCGTGGATCCCGTGGATGCACCGTCACATACTGGTTCCTATAGCGAATTTCAACTAACCAAAGACCCTATTTATCACAACAGATTTTATTCTTTCAGCATTTAGGAGCAGTTCAGTGACATAAATAAGTAGGTAGTACCTAAAGTTAAAGTTTAAAAATCATTTCTACTTCAATGCAGTACTGCGGTACAAAAATTTTATCTGGTATCTTTTTAGGGACTGCAATACTTATTATAATTCTTTCGTTAACTAGCTGCGATTATTCCCTACCCCGTTGCTGTCATAAAAGCAAATATTGCAATTTGCAATATAACTTGCCGGCGTATCCAGGTTTAGACCCAGGAGAAAGGAGCCAATATGTAGAAGGATGAAAGATCCAGAGGCACCTCCTCCCCTCTTAATTATCGATTCACCGATATGACTACTCGTAATTTATACCCAATAGTATATTCCAGCATGGTGTTTTAAGTGAGTGATGTGATTTCCGTTTTTATTTCAATTTCGAATCTATATCTACTGTATCTACTATCGATAGGTATCTATTGGAATGGGATCGAAGAATAATGAAGTATTCCTGGTGACGAAATCTTGAATGCAATATATTTTCTTTCTTTCTTATTCATTAGATTTAGATAGAAACATCTTCACTATAAACCCTCGGATTCGTTATGTCTGGATTACGTTTTAATTAAGGCGATATGTTATTTCTGATTAAGTAGGTAATATTACCAAGAACAAGGGGAAACAATAATCGGGTTCCAAAAACAACAGTCCATTTATTGTGTACAATAAATAATAATAAATACTGTTAATAAATAATCTTTCTACACACTATCCGATCGTTCGAGTGGACGTCCTTACATCACGGTCGAACGTCCTTGTGCTATATTATTTACAGAGGTAATCGGGTTCCAGACTTAAAGCTTCAGTAGGTGGGTGAGGACGATGATGATGAAGAGGAGACAGAGGACACGCTGGAGTAGCTAGGGGATTGGTTCGACGCTGCTGCTGAGCTCGAGTCACCAGGGTAGTATGAGCTGTAGGCGAGCTGGGTTGGGTCCCACACTCTGGCGTAGGGCCCGGAACTGGCTGGCTCCCACTGCGGGCTGTACGAATCTTGAGGAGCAGCTGGGGTCGATGCTGGAGGCCCGTATTGTGCCGCTGGGGGCCCGTACTGAGGTGCAGGTGGGGCGTCAGTCGCAGTCACCATCATGGGCATACCTGAAAAATGGTAAAAATAATGAATATTCGTCATCTCATTACGTCTTTGTGAAGGACTTTTGGAAAAAAATTGATTTTCTCACCTCCTTTCTTCATCAGCAAGTTGTAGACGAGGAATCCGACGACCAGGGTGATGGCCAGTTTGCTGAGGATAAGTGCCTTTATAGCTTTAATGCCGATGATGGCCACGAGGATGGGCATCAGAGCCTTCATCTTAAGCTTGAGGAGGAGAAGAACTGGCAGAAGAAGCTTCTTCTTCAGGATGCCGCGAGCTGAAAAATTCTTGAATTTAGTTTTATTTTATTTTAAACTTAATTTTGTTTTTCAGAAGTTTGTTGTTTAGGATTACCTTCACCATTTTCAGCTTCAGTTTCGGGGAAATCGACATCGAAGCCTCTATCGGCCCGGTAGGAGACCTCCGCTCCTTGGAACAGGAACTCTGGCAACTGGAATCTGAACTCATTCGCGTTCAGGACCCTTCCAACTCTGTCGAAGATGACCTTGTCGATGTTCTTCTCGTCCAGGGCGCGCGCCGACTCCGAGGTCACACCGAGTTTCGTATCCAGGAAAGATAAAACTTTCACTTTGAGACATGACATCGGGGATTCCGTTTCGAAACAATCACTGATAACACTGTTCAAGAGATCGTCACTTGTGCTCAAACGCGAGGTCTGAATTTCATTGTCCTTGATGGTGTAACCGTGTACTAGGGCCGCAGAAGCCAGGAGGAGGCAAAGACACTTCATTTTCGCAATTTTCACTTTGTCATTAGATTAGATTAATTAAACGTTCGGCGCGGCCGGTTAATGGAGCAACAATGATTTAATTTTTCAATGGGCTTGGTTTTTATATGTGATCCTTTGCGCGGCGAGGCACGCGGCAAATGCGCGTGTCCGGAATGGGAATGCCTATCATACTTGGCAAAGTATTTAATTTCATTTAAGAAAGTCCTGGTGGTGAGAGTGAGTGCAGATATGCTTTATGATGATATTAAAATTTAATATTTGTAATACTTGTGTAAATCTAACTATTCATATTATACGGAAAAAATTTTGAACTAAAGAAAAATTTGCGAACAAAAATTGTTTATACAAAGTTTTTTTGAGCAATTGCAGTAGTTTTTAATATTCATTAGGTACATTTGAAAATCAAACGTACAGTGTTAAACTATTTTACTGCTGTCGTTAAAGTTCAGCGTTTTTTAGATTCTTATTAGGTTTGAAAAGTATAGTGCATCAGGTGCACCAAAGAATTAGTAGGTACCTATTGTAAGTCAATAAATCAACTGTGGGTGATTCGTGATGCATGCATGCAGAGCTCTCACTAGTGGACCATACATACCAATCAATCACAATTCGAATGCTTTTGTTACATTAAAAATTCTATCAGCCACATTGTTGCAATAACTTTATATAACCCTTTAATTTGGGAACGGTTGCCGAATTTAAAGTAGGAAGTGCTAAGTTAAGTTATTTGCAGTCGTCTCTGAATTGACAGTGATTAATTTGTAAGTTAGTTCGATGGTTATAAGATTCTTTGTTTATGTTTTTAGGTTTGGGTTGGCCCAAATCTTTATATTTATATTTTCTTATGTGCGTGTGTATGTCACTGAACTCCTCCTAAACGACTAGACTGATTTTGATGAAATTTGTTGTGTGTGTTCAAGGGGACTTGAGAATAGTTTAGATTCACAATTTAGTCAGTCTTTTTGTATAAGTATGATATTATGTACATTCATGAGGAAGGCTATCAATCATTATGTTACTATTCCTAACGCGGGTGGAACCGCGTGGCACAGCTAGTATTATTATAAAAAACAAAACTAATGCCATTGAATATTTCAGACCTCGTGTTGTGGCGCTGACAACTGTCCATGGAAACGTTAATGAGCCGCAGGTCTTCAACAATACGCAAAGGATATTGGATATAGCAAAAAGGCGAAATGTAAGAATACAATGTATATTATTTCTAAGCACGAGTGTATTTAAATGTATTATTTTGTATATCTTTAACTAGCTGGTGCCTATGACTTCGTCTGCGTAGAATTAGTATAGTTAGAGCAATTCACACAATATCTTTATAAATTGTAGCCTTTGTGTTATTCTGATGTATAAACTATATTATAGTAAAGTTTCATTAAAATCCATTCAGTCGTTTTTACGTAAATAGTAATATACATCCATCCATATAGGGGCAGAGCAAGCGACTTTGTTTTATACTATGTAGTGATAGTGAAATCACATTTGTCAAAGAATCGTGATAATTATAAAAGGTAACATTGTAACTGGTTACGTTAACAGGAAAATATCTTTTTAAAAAGACATGCTATAAAGATAAAAATATCAACCCCTGATTCAAAACTATACTAATAAATTATTACTTTGTTTAGGTAAATGACAAAATCGTGAGTTCGTGAGTCCAATAGCAAGCTAAATAATAATTTAATATTATTTTTGTGGTTTCTAGGTACCAATATATAGAGGAAGTAGATCTGCGCTAGTTCTAGATTTTGAATCGGATTACTATTTTGGCTACGATGGTCTTGGAGATAACGCAACGGTAGAATTCAAACCCATCGCATCACGATCTACAACAGCAGCATTAGCTCTAATAGAGCTTTCAAAAAAGTATGAAGGTACAGAATTTCTTTTAGATGTTCTGTTTTAATCTGAGGCCCTAGTACGAGTTTTTGTTGTTTACGATAAACGCAATTCGGTTTTGAGTTTCTCCATACACCGACAAGCAGCGCCCCTAGCGAGTACGGGGAGAACTGAAAGTGAACCTTGTTCATTGCTCGTTTTCGTATTGAAATGCAACTTTGTACTGTCATGACGAAGAAGAAGACATGCCAGCAGGACAACATATTGTGTTTGATGATACTGATGAATAATTTATTTAACTTTCAGGTGATTTAATCATACTCGCCATCGGATCCCTTACAAATATAGCACTCGCTATGAAATTGGACAATGATTTTACGGATAGACTATCGCAGCTGTATGTCGCAGCGGGAAATTTGTATAGTAAGTTAATTCTATTCTGTTATTTTTATATATACTGTACTTATTTAGTATACTTATGATTCGCCACTTTTACTGATCGAGCTGAAAGTCAAATTTGTATGTCAAAATCATTGTAGATTTTCATAAATTGAAACAGGGTGTGTACTTTTCGCTGCGCAGATTTTACAGAATTTCTAATTATATATCTGGTTCTACAGGCAAGGAACATCCGAAAGCAGAGTTCAACGCACAAATGGATGTGGAGGCGTATCACATTGTGACCACGAATGGGAATCCGAAAAAAATAACTATTATTCCATTTTCACAAGTATTGACCAACTTTAATATAAGCGTGGTATGTTTTAGTCTAGACTTGTTTATATTAGGTTGGTTATATATTAGTAGATAAAACATAATACAAGGAAAATTATACTGGAAAAATTCACTGATTAAAACAAAAGAAATTAAGAATGTAATCACAATAAATAGTATTTTTAACAGAGTTTAAAAGAGGTTCTAAATTCGCTTGTATTTTTTTCGAATGTTTTTTACTTCATAACTTTCGACAGGATAAACGGATTTTGATTATTCTTTTTTTATTTAAAAGCTGGTGCTTTCCGTGTAGTCCCATTTCAATGTAATCCCGTTCTGACAATAGCATCTATGAGAAAACTATAAAAGTTTTAAATTTGCAAGTTTGCATTAAGTATGTGCACGACAAATTTGAAGTCGATTGTTTTCGTAACGCAAATGATTATTATACTCCGTCATTTTCAGGACTGGCGTCTGAACGTTCTTGGATCAATACCAACGGAGATAATGCAAGCTCAAAACGTCTTTGAGCAGGTTTCTATACCAATGACGAAAAACTGGGTGCTACTTGATCCAGCAGCAATGGCTGTGGTACTGAACCCGTCATCTATAGTTGAAAAGACCATATACTCTGCTAACAGTATTCATTTGTGTGGTAAGATATAGCTTTTATAACAAGGGGCTTAGTACGAGTTTTGACAGTTTATCGAGCTAACTATCATGCCGTACATTGCCAACCTCGTACAATGCAATTGCATTGTACGAGGTTGCATTGCATTGCAATAAAAAAACAAGCAATGAATACGGTCCACGTTTAGTTGTTCCCGTATTCGCTAGGGGCGCTGGTAGTCGATGTACGGAGAAACTCAAAACTTTATCGTAAACTGCAACAACTGGTACTAGGGCCCCGGAAGATTTAACTGATACGTCAATTGAGATGCTTTTAATTTAAATTTAAGTTGATACCTTCATCCATAAACAATAAAACTGACGTCATACATTAGCAAGTCAATTAACCAACTATTAAATGAATAAAATATATTAATGAAGTCGCCAAAATTTCTTGCCTTTCAGGTGAGAGGAGAGGCATTAATGAAAATCTACTCACGTCAGTTGGCAACGCGACTACGAGAATGATATATTCCGTGAAAGAGGAACCGTTTAAGAAGTTTGTATATGATATATTTTCGGCTGAACTGAAATAGTATTAAAGAGTAATAAATAAAATCTACTTACTAGTACTTTAGTAACAACACAGATATAATATTACCTATTTAAAATGCAGATTAAAATTAGAGCACAAATAGTTTAATTCCTTTGTTTGTTTACGTCACTCAATCTTTTATTTTCAAGCCAGTACCTAATGATATCAACAAAGATCGCCATAAATAAATTCGACAACCTGTAGCAACATCTCCATTACAGTTTTATTTAATTTTAATGGATCTATTCGTAACACAAAGTTAAATTATTGTAGGTATACATTTTGTCACTCTGTACCTACTCTACTGTACTCTGTACTCTCTGAATAAATATATTATATAATTTTGTTCAGCAATTTTAATAATTTATTCTCAAGGTCACTCATGTAAATATGCTTAATGGAGTGAAGAAATTTGTGTTTTATTTAATTAAAACAAGGTACAATTTACGATGACACAATTTAAAAATCTGGGATACTAAATCCAGGGTTAATGGACTCAGCTGTCAGTAGTCTATGTGCATCTCTGTCTTCTTCCGTGCAACAGCAAGAGACAGACAAAAGGGCATGAGTGACGTTTATATGTCATCTCTATAATGTGCATGAGTGTGTGTATTGCACCATTCTCGTCGCTGCAAATGCTTACTCATACCTTTAATACCTACTCGTATTGTAAACGCTTCCTAATTGATACGGCAATTACGGCACGACAGTCGCACGCGTTGCACGTTGTAAGAATTTGTATCGATCACAGATTAGGTACCTAGTTACCTACTATGTTGTAATGTAGGTAATATCGATTAAGAAAGGGCCGCATCGGTTGAACATACCAAAGCACACTATGTTCTTTGTTTCACGTCATTTTAAAGGGAAGTGCCTAATCATTTCGTTTATAGTTCGTTTCCTTTTTTTTTGGTTCCTCATTCTTAAGTGTACTAAAGTTATGTGAAGTGGTTTTATTGATTGACTGTTAATAGTAACCCTAGAAGTGATGTAACAGGTTAGTCAGTGCGAGTGTAAAAGAAAAAAAAAATATAGAAAAATAACTAAAGAAGTGTCCATGGAATCAAAATTTGAAATGTGCGCGTAAGTACCCTCAAATTTATAAGTTAAATTCTAACTTTAACTGGCCCGGGGAAGTAGAAGTCGCTCTCCTCACCACCCTCTGTTTCATAAGTCCTGGGGCAAGTACCTACTTATGTTTCGGTTGGGGAGGGTGAATGCCGGACACACTAGTTGAGGCCATCTTGGACAATCTTAGTCCTTATGAGTAGCAACGCTTTAGGCGTATAATCGTACCCTTTGTAAAAATGTACAGTTAGTTACAGATCACTCAGGGTGACGTTCAAAAAACAATAATTATTTATAACCAAGTAGTGTAGTGGTTACCACGCCGGGCCACCATTCGAAGGGTCCTGGGTTCAATTCCAGGAGGAGCAGAAATTTAAATGAATTTAAATTTTCTGTTCCCGCTCTAGGTGTTTGTGTACTTCTCTTTAATAAAAACACCATACAGTTGACAAGTTGTCTAAAAGTATAT
>DWQK01001416.1:0-15716 GCA_018231225.1 Noctuana stator
GAGATTAGCGCGTTCAAACAAACAAACTCTTCAGCTTTATATATTAGTATAGATGACATTAAAAACACGTAACGCGGCGCACATAAGATTTTTCAATTCCACGGCTGCCGCGTCACACGTAGTTTATCTATACTAATAATACAAAGCTGAAGAGTTTGATTGTTTGAACGCGCTAATCTCAGGGACTGCAGAACCGATTTTAAAAATTCTTTTAGTGTAAGATAGTCCATTTATCGAGGAAGACTATAATATGCGATCAAGCGTTACGGTGCAATTCTTAACGCGGGTGAAACCGGGGGGCACAGCTAGTATTATATACTTTTCGAACCCACGTTTATGTTTGAAGCGCGTTATGAAATAAGGCCCCAGTCTCCAAAACTTTTGATGATTTTAATTGAGAGTCCAGTTGGCTTTCAAGTATAATATTTATGAACAATCTTAATTAGTTACTGCATAAATTGACCAAATTTCTTACTAACACAGACGACTTGCATTAAAGATGCTTTATTGAGGTGTTTTTTGGTGCACATTTTTGTATCACGTAGTTCTGAACCTCAATTGGTAGTAGTCATGGCGAAAATACATCAGAAGGCGCTAACCAATACATTGCGACGCAATTTAGAAACCACGACCGCAAAACAACATTTGTGAATCAAATACATAGGTAGTTATCAGACAGACGATTGGGCCATCGAGATAAGTAGAGTAAGTAGTTACCGTCGTGTATAAGCATTCATAAAATCAGGTAACATGCTAATACTGATCAAACTCCACTGTTTATTTAACAGGTACAACTGGTAAAGCCACATTCATAACGTTTTTATAATTGCTAACATTCAAATTACTTAGTCTGTTCCTGTAATACATCAGTACAGTGAATTTAAGTAATTAGGTAGAAAGAAAATTACTTTAGTTTGTTTAAACCTCCAACATCATTCGCCTGTCCTTTTCCCATTATTTGGGGTTGGTGCAGTATGTTTTATTCTTCCTTTCATCTCTATCATACCTTTCTTACACATTACCTTTTTCACACAATTCATCCATCTTCTGTTCGGTCTTCCTCACCCCTGATATCCCTCCACATTCAGATCTAACACTATTCTCGTAACATGACTTTCTTCCCTCCGCATAGCGGGGAGCCTCACTATCTATTCTGTATCCAGTTTTTGCTGGCTACATTTTGCTGCAAGAATTATTATCATTTCCGCTAACAAACCATACTCATACAACATTGTACATATATTATGTAGTGCCCAACACTGGGAGGTGGGAAACCCTCAACAAGGCCAAACGCCCACCTGCATCCCGCACCTATGTATCGTAGGAGCTCATTTTTTTTTGCCTCAGGGCAGCCTGCAGCATAAGACAACACATACACACCAACACCTAACACTAGAGCGAGACAAAACATGTTCCCCCACCCACCTGAGCCAAATCCCCCAAATTGACAGCTTTCAATTTAGTATGCCAGACCCCATCGACATTACCTGTCAAGTGTGCTAGGATGAACACTCATCAATTTTGATAGATGTCAGTAATGATAGTAAGACCGCCAGATGAGTCCTTATAAAAACAATTGCATGCATTTATGTAGGTATATATTGTAGGCAAAAAGTATCGAATCCAAATACCAAACTGCTAAAATAAAAAAGTTAAATTAAATTATTTCTTTTTAGTCTGTGTGTGTCATAATCAATAATGGCAGTTGTAGATGGCCACATTTTTTGTATGGGAGATGTCTGTTTGTACATAGTACATTCTATGTAGTCTGTGTATTGTATTGTAGACGACAACGATATCACAAACAACAATAATCACTTTAATTAGATGGAACATTAAATAATGTTATAATTTCAAGGTGCTCAAGTTTCTTTTGCTTTATGTGCTGCTCAAAACAAGTCTTATTTTTTTGGGTTTCTGAACTGCATATTTCAATTCATAAGAAAATCAGCAGTAAAACTTTTATATAGCTAACTTATTTTATTGACAATAAATTAATTTATGATTATGTTAGGTACCTTTATATTAAGAAATTAGGGATGCTGCTCTGCTCACACTTTCTCTGGATGCTCACTGCTTAGTAGCTGTTTTAAATAATAATTTTTTTCATTGAACTGACTTAAAGATTGATTGATGTTGTATCTGTGAAGTATGTTAGAGTCATAATGCCACTGAATGTAGATACGTATTTTGATAAATATTAAGCATTTCTGGGGTAAAAGTCCGAATAGTTGATCAAATTTTTAGTAACTTGGTTATGAAGAAAGAGAGTAGGTATCATGCATGTCATGCAACACAAGGTTTTAAATAATCTAGGTTCAAAACACCTTAAAAGTAAGGTCTAGAGTTCTAGACGCCAAGAGAAAGTGTAAGGTATTAAACTTTATCAACGCTACGTATAAAACGCAAACGATCAATAACTCATAACATCGGATATTTTTAGATATAATTAACTGTGTCGCTTGGGGGTTTATTACATCCGAACGTTTCATAAATGGCAGTCGAAAGGAACGATACTTTAAGATAATTCTAAAATTGAATAGTACATTAACGGTAATGTGTAACACGAACCCTTCACGCATGTTAACATATGGCCGAAACGATAAATTATTGATTACTTCAATTGGAGCACTCGAATTATTAAACAATCTTGGGCCTTCGAATTTGACCTTGTTTACCTCATTAATTAAGACAGACTCACAATCGCAGCTAGAAAGAATGCGATTTATTTTTAGGGGTACAAAATGATTCTTCCGATAATTTACGAACCACAATAATCCATCAATCCTATGTTAAATTCTCATATTTAGACACTCACCTTGCGTAACAAGATATCACGTCACTGTACCTAAATTTTTCCATATTTTAGGACACTCAAATGCACACACGATAACATTTTCGTCAAAATGCACAAACAAAAAAAACCAACGTGACGAAAGGAAGCGCATCGTTCAAGCTTCAAATTTATACTGACAGCCATGCTGTCGATGATTCCGACTTTATTCTGCACTTGTCGGCTGATTGGTGGAAAACAGGCCATGAAAAATTTAAAATTGCACGATTCCACCAATCACAATCGAGTATAACAAAAATTTTTGGCATGCGGCCAAGTGGACTGTTTATACTGATGGCAACATTGGCAATTTATGATTGAGACAAAACATGTAATAAAATTCTATGAAGAAAAATTATGAATCGTATCATATTTAATTAAAATTCATAATACGTATGTACTAGTATTTTGAATATAATCAGTGATGTAAACGATTGGACTATATTCTTCTATGAACTATTTGTTTTTGTGACGTCTAACGTCTCATACTTGGTTTAGTAATTTAGTAATCTGACATACCTGTCAAAATCAGCTATGACACGAACATCACGAAAATTTTTGATTTGTCGTTTACTTTACTTTCTTGTTTTGAGGTTATGATTGTGGAGTTGTGGGGTTATAACTATTATTGTTATATGTAACTATTTATTTAGTTTCTTACAGTTCATAATAATAATATGGGAAAAAGGAAGAATAAAAACCCTGACAGAAAGAATAAAGTATCTTTAGTTTTTGATGAGGCCAAACGAAAGTGAGTAATCCAGTGATGTTAATTGATAATCATGTTTTTGGTTTGAGCATTTAAAATTGTTATGGCCTTTTTTCAGGGATTTCTTGTGCGGATTTCGCAAACGAAAATTGGAGAGGAAAAAGAAAGCACAAGAAGAATTACAACGAATGTTGAAAGAAGAAAAAAAACGAATAAAACAAGAGGCGAGTTGGAATATACTTAATTCCTTATTTTTATTGTAATTATTACAAAAGGTTGGTTTTAGTCATCAGTTGCAGTATCTTTTACATAAATCATAAAACTGATGACTGATACTTACTCATACTTAAATAAGGATTACATTAGTATCTAAAAGTAATGTCAGTGTATTCTGTGAAGATAAAACAAATAAAATAAAATTGGGCACAAATTTATTTGAATTAGGGCCTACCTTGACATTGGGCCCTATATTGATACTACAGCCTTGCATATGTTTTTGACATGAAATACTTTCGGTTAGCGCTAATAGAGCTAATATTAAAATCAGTTACTTTCATTTATGTATGTACACTTAATATGTAATTATATTTTATTAAAATAAAATTGTTTAACTTCCAGAACAAAGAATCTTATAAAAAGCTTGTGGTATCAAGCCGTCCAATACCTGATCTAGAACAATTACTGCAAGATGAGTATGAAGATGAAGATGTCAATGTCAAAATTGTTGAACTGTCTTCAGACACCCTACAAAAGCGGGATTTAGTTATTGGCGAAAATAGACCTAAAGAAAACAAAACTTTAAAAGTAATAAAAACAAAAAAGAATGAGTCAGACAAAAAAATACCAGGAATGGGTTCAGATGATGAAAATGAAGAGGTATCAGAATCTGAGGAAAAAGATGAAGATGGAAATCTCAAGACCAAGAAAGAAGTAAAAAGAATTCTTAAAAAACAGGCGACAAAGAAAATACAGAAGAGTAAAGTGTTCCAAATGAAGAGCAAATTGGACAGAGTTCAAAACAAAAAGAAATCATTGCAGAAAAAAGGACACATGAAAGCTAAATCTGACAAAACAAAAACAAAAAATAAAAGTAAAAAGAAAGTTGGAAGAAAAAAGCATAAGTAAACAATAGATTGATGTTTACAAGTGGTTTTTATTTTAATACACTTATCATAAAATAAATTGAGGTAGAATTTATTGGCACATGTTACAGTTTTTACATCATAAGTGATGACTCGCTAAGATAGTTTCACTCTAAGATGAAAATGTATTAGGTGGTGTAAAAACTTTATTGTTGATATCAGTGTTACATAACATTGTACATTCAATAAAATATTAACAGAATAAGATAACATTATTAAATCAATAGCATCAATTAAACAATATTAGGTCAAGTAATTTTCCCAACATTTATTTTCCATAATTTTGTTTTTACATACCTAAAAATATCACATTTTGTTGCACATTAACTTTCACCAATGTAACTTTATAATATTCATTATGTTATTTCTAATGTTAACTTCCTCTGATGTACAATAAACACTTATCAAATTAATGCAAAATTAATTGAAAAAGATTTGTCCTTTTCAAAAAAATCACATTCACTTCTTCTTCACTTTTTTACTTGTTTGCTGTCTAGAACAGTACTTGTAGACTTAACATTATTAATGTTTTGTTTGGACCTTGTGATTTTAGTATTTTTAAGAACTTCACTATCATCACCCAAAGACTTAGGATGAATTGCTTTACCTTTAGCAACTGCCGTTCTTTTAATTGGTGGTTTTTTAGTAACATTAACATTGTTATTTTCATTGTAAACATCATTGGTTTCAACTGTTCTGATCTCTTATACCTTAAGTTTTTTTACTGGAGATTTTTTAACTGCTTTTTTATCTCTTTTATCATCATTTATTTGCGCTGATACATTTTCTTGTATATCACTTACAGCAGTAACTTTCAAAGTGGCACCTTTTTTTCTATTTAAAGGTTTAGGAGCAGACTGTAGTATTTCTTGTTTATTATCAACTTCGATTTTATTTATTGTCTCCAAATTCTTTTTAGGTGTTATTTTTCGTTTCCGAGAAGCCAGTGGGATATCTTCAACTTTTAAGGTATCTTCATCTTCTTGTTTGGTTTTGGTTTTAAGATCATTCTTTATTGGTAAAATTTTACAATTTCTTGGTGAAAGTAAAGTAATATCTTTAGTTTCATCAGTTACCTCTATTTCTTCCTTTACGTCAGTCTCTACTTTTTTTTTCATAGGAGATTTTTTAACAGGTGATTTTCGTCCTATTCCACTAGAAGGGCAGATATCCCTGTTCAAACACTCATGGCACAATGGGCTTACTGGTTGACAGATGGTTTGCCCAAAGCCCACCATTAGGTGATTTACCTCACTCCACAAATCAAATGGGAGCCAAGACTGTAACGCTTTTCGCGTGTCTTCAGGAGTAGCTGTTGTTTTATTCACCCATCCTATTCTATTACTTATCCTATGAACATGTGTGTCAACACCTGGAAATTGAAAATAAATTAATTGATACTTGGCATTCAATACAGTTAAGTTATATCACTTAAAACATTATTTTCTAGTCTAGACATCATCAACACGTCGTTATTATTTCTATGCTGGTATTGGGTCTTCAATCTTCCCATCTTGGTATCAAAAACTTTTAGAGCAATATGCTAAGATATTTTACTTATACCAAAAATCTACAAAAAAAATTTCTGATACATACAAATTAAAAATATCTATGATACATACAAATGAAATTGTTAAAAAATAAGAAGTTGCGAGAATTGAAACCTAACACCATTAAAACTACTTTCACGATTACCATTGATTATAAACCATACTCACCAATTCCTGTGGTTTTGTTCCAAGCAACTTGCATACAAATATGAGCCATTTTTGGTCCAACTCCTGTCAACTTGCACAGTTTGCCCACAGAATCAGGGATGTCACAGTCATACTGTTCCTTCAAGGTTTGTGTAGTTTTCTTTATATATTTCACCTTAGTCTGAAAAGTAAAAATCCTAATCTTCCACAGAATGTGTCTTATTTATACTAATAATATAAAGCTGAAAAGTTTGTTTGTTTTAACACGCTAATCTCAGGAACTATTGGACTGATTTGAAAAATTCTTTTAGTGTATGATAGTCCATTTATCGAGGAAGGCTATCAAGCGTTACATTGCAATTCATAACGCGTGTGAAACTGCAGGGCGCAACTACTCATAAATAAAATATAAAGTTATACTTTCTATCAACTCAATGAAATTGTGTTAAAAACTTTTTTGTTTTAACTTATTTTTATTATTCCAAAATAATGAAAAATCCTGAAATGAAATTACAAAGTGAAAATATACATTACCTTCCAAAAGCCAACTGGATAGATCAATTTGCCTAACTCTTCATCACTCATTTTGAGCACATTGTCCACAGTTAACCCCTTTTCTCTAAGACGTTCCATGGCTGCAAATGTCACCTGATCCTTTGTTTGACTGGACAGCATTAAGGCAATTAGGCTTTGATATCTCATGACCTGTTTGACAAAGAGAAATATAACATAGAAAATATTCCAAGTGTCATATTAATAAATTCCATAAGAGGAAATCAAACAAAGAAATAAATTGTATGAACCTATACTGCAGTAGGTACATGTATGTAGAATAATATAAGTTTTCTAACTATCTAGTCAGAAACAATACTCACATAAGGATTATAGTTATAGTAGCCTCACCACCAAACCCTTCTAAAAAGTATATCAAAACAATTTATGTAACAATAATTTTTGATGAACCTTTATGACCAAGCAGTGTAATGACTAATGACAAGTAAATATAAGCTATCCTGACGACCCGCTTAGTTCATTCAAAGGGTCCCAGGTTCGACCCCCGGCGGGAAAAAAATTAAAATTTCTATTCTCTGTCTGGGTATTGGTGTAAATGTCTATGTGTGTGTCCATGGCACCCACAACACAGTGAATCCTAGTGTGGGGCTGTGAGTGTGAAGTGTTTTATCCTTCTAAAGAATTAGTCAGAAATAGAGACCTTGAGTTAAAAATAAAGTGAGTTATTACTTTTGGTGGTGCGTTCTTATCCATGGTCATGTGGCAGCCCATAGTGTCAACAGGCGCATCATAATTGGATCTCATATTTCTTAAATTGATCAAAAACTCCTTCCAGTTGGCTGGTTCCCACAAACCTTTGGATTCCTGGAACCATGAAAAAGTAAATAAGTGATTAAAAAAATATCAGTCTGACTACATTTTATTAGGGATTCATTGTGTTCATATGAACTACATGTGTACTTTAATTAGATATATTGAAAAAAAAATCCTCTGTAAATTGTTTACATTACCTCTTTAATTTTTTCAGGAGAATCGTTTTCAAACTCGATTTTAATATGTGGTTTCTTTTCAAATTTGAACATACTCAAGTTTAGAAAATTTGTAGATTTATTTTCATCTGATTTATCAGGGCTTCGAGGAACTGCTTCATTATTTTGGCTTTTAGTAGTACTAAATTTATTTAGTGTACTTGGGTCGGCCTTTTTTACCGTGCGAGGCATTTTTTTCAGTAAACGAAAAAGCGCAGAACTTATCTTGATTGCTTGCTGAAAGCTGTATATACAATGTACTCTGTGGCTGTAAATGTAACGTTCGCGAAAGCCTTAAAAGTTGCAAGTTGACAACTTTTGTAGTTGTACACATTAGTACACAATCACTTTAAATAAATCCTTTGTGTTCCAACAGCTGTTCCCAATATTGAATTCAGATCCAGGTTAGCACCACAGACATTACCTTAGCAAGGATTCATTAATCATAACATACATAATTAATTAAACATTACAAAAAATTCAAATGAATGGATGGAGCAAATAAATTGATAAGTGACAATCACAGACTACATAGAATGACAACTTGTCAGATCAGTGTTGCCGTTGATCAATAACGAGTATAGGATTGCCATACACAACTGAAAAAAATTCAATTTAAGGTTCGTTTTAAAGGCAACCTGTGAAGGTTACATTTTGTTATCTGATTACCATATTTTAGCGTACGGCAATGATCACTTTGCCGAATGCCGTAAAATTCGTCTTTTCGAGTCCAATAATTAATATCTAATTGCCGTACATTACGGCAACACTGGTCAGTTAGTCGATTGTCATTTTATTCTGTATTTTCGAGTAAGTCGTCTGTCAATGTCAATTCTGTCATTCAACCAAAACGTCGGAACGTCCGACTCGGACGTCAAATTAAAATCATTTTTTTCTGGGAATCAAATCAATACATTAATAAAATTTCATCGCTTACATATTATTTACTCATTTTATTTTATCCAATTTATTTGGCTAATGCTAGCGACTTAAGTAGGCTGTATAGTGTACTGTAGTGGTAAACAAAAGCGAAAAATGCCTGAGCTTCTTCTAGACCCTAACATAAGAGTTTGGGTGTTTTTACCAATCGTGATTATCACGTTCTTGGTGGGAGTTGTAAGGCATTATGTATCTATTATTTTATCTTCGCAAAAGAAGATCGAGCTGCTGCAGGTACAGGACAGGTAAGAGTTGAACAAGTTTATAACCTTAAAATATCGATATCAGCAAAAGGATCGCTTTGAATCTATTTAACAGTCGAAAAATCGCTATACATATCAATTTATTTTATGTCAAATAGCTTGTAAACATGACTTACTAGCCCATAATATCATATCTAAACCACCAATAGGGCTTTGCGAGAATCTTAAATCTAATGAACGATAAGTAAGTGTATCATATAACTGTTTTTATTCTGTTCAGTCAAGTGATGATAAGGTCACGCCTGCTACGTGAAAACGGAAAATACCTGTCGCGCCAGTCATTTAACATGCGTCGTCATTGGTTTAACAATGAGGAAACTGGATACTTTATGGTACAGAAGAGGCCCTCAAATTCACAGGTGAATATTGACATTTGAATTAAATGCAAAACTACTTTTCACTTAATGTATAATAGTGAACACTACAATATTTGAAGAGGTATTCCAAACCTTAGTTCACCATTTTTTTTTTTCAAACGTGATGTTAAATATTTTGAAGCTTAGATACTTTTTAGAAACAATCGTAAAACTATTATGAAATGTGCAGACTAATTTGTGATTTTCTATTTGATAAAACCAATAAACGAAACCTTTCAGAACCCTATGACGGATCCTGGGATGATGACAGACATGTTGAAAGGGAATGTGACCAATGTTCTGCCTATGATTGTCATTGGCGGTTGGATCAACTGGATGTTCAGTGGTTTCCTTACTAGTAAGTTAAACAATTTTGTTATATAGTGTTTATTTGTCACATTGCCATCCATAAATTACATTACATGAATTTCATGATTTTAACCCATCCTCCATCCTTGTCACAGCTGGTTACATTTGTGAGCGCCCCGCCCCCCATGTCATTTGTGTGATGTCACATATTTTGCTATTTTGCATTATTTATGAAATTAAAAAATTCAGTGTTATATTTAGTTATTGGAATACTTCTTCAAATATTATACTTAGAAAAAATGTGATGTCAAAAAGTTTTTCCCAGCCCTGGTCTCACAATGTCAACCCTCTCCTAATATTATATCCGAAATATTACTTAGTATAATTATTATATCCTGTTAAAGGTGCTAATTAAGAGGTGCAAATGGAGATTTTTTGGAGGAATCCCCAAATTGCTAATGATTAACTTGTAATTTGCCTGTCTGATAAAGCCTTGATTTGACCTATTTAATATCTGAGATGACCTTGTTCATTGAGCACTGTAAGATAAATTTTGATGTAAATTCAGCCAAGGTGCCTTTCCCGTTAACTCTTCGCTTCAAGCCAATGCTGCAACGTGGTGTGGAATTGGCAAGCTTGGACGCGTCCTGGGTGTCGTCGGCGTCGTGGTACTTCCTGAACGTTTTCGGTCTTCGCACCATTTACACTCTCGTGTTGGGCGAGAATAATGGTAATATTCATTTTCATACAAAATCTTTATCAGACTCATTATTTAATAGTGTTGTATTTAAAAAAATTAAATAAAATTATGTGTGAATTAATTTTTATAAAACAATATAAGTACTAATGTTACCAATTCTTGCTGTAAAACAACTGCAGGTGGACTTTACGAAAATACAATCCTGTACATATTTTAAGTCTTCCATAATAACTTGTCTCCTGATATTGCACAATGAGAGCTTTTTAATGGCAACTTTTAACAAATTTGTTATAAATTTATCTTGATTCTTTTAGCGGCTGATCAGTCCAAAGTGATGCAGGAACAGATGTCCGGAGCAGCGATGGCGATGCCTCCAGACCCGAAGGCTGCCTTTAAAGCAGAGTGGGAGGCTCTCGAAATCACTGAGCACAAGTGGGCGCTCGCCAACGTCGAGAGTGAACTACTCGAAATGGATGAAGACTCTTGAAACCATTGCACATCTCATGTCCCCCAGGCGTGACTACCACTGCATTTATATGGAACATTAGAAGCAGTGAACATTATAAGCACATATGAACGGAGGTGGAAGTTTAATGTTTGAAGTGCAGATGGATGTGTTATCTTACTTTATGTAGTTTATAATTGTTTTATTGAGGTTGATTTTTCATGATGTGGCAACAATTGTATCAAAAATATTATGTTGAATGGTCATGTTATGGTCTGAAGAATAAGTAATTTTCATTACCTTCTTTAGTATGTCTTTCTGTGCATCTTAATTTCTGAGGCGCTGCATGAGTCTCTGTATCACGCCTGTGATACTTAAACAAATTTTGATGTATGTCATACAATCAATTGTCTTAAAAACTATTATCATGAAAAAAATTAGAAAATGAACTTGTATTTTACGTATTTAAATTATTTAACGTATTTATCGGTGGCTTTTGGTTAAAAATACTGCATTTTACCAATTTGTTATGAATAAATAAATGTTTTCGGTTTATTCATACTTTTATTTCAACTTTAAAATAAATATCTAAATTTTAATTGTGATTTCGAACATCTTATTTATAACATATACAAATTTCAGTGTTTGCAATACAACTATTTATTAAAAAAAGGTAATGCAACTTCTGTATGCACATATTTTTTAAATAAGATTGATTCGCTATCATATTGGAAATTCGATAAATAAAACAGCTTCTATCTCAAAATAACAAGCTATAATATATTTAGAAATGATTCTAATTATTTATAGTGAATAAAAATTGGTGTTTCATTACCTGTATATAATATTAACACCATTCTTAACTGTATTATTAAACATGTTTATGCCCAACGTTATCTGTTACTAGCTTCTAAAGTGGAATATAATTTGTTTTACATCGTTATGTTGAGTTGAATGTGCTGCCTTTCCATGCGGAGTAGGAGTTGTGTTAACTTTTAAAGTCAGTTAAGTTCCTTAAAACTAATTGCAAGACTGTATTTTGTTTCGCTTTTGGGAAACGTCGAAATGAAAACTTATTCTGCATTTTTGATAAGAAAACATAAACAAGAGATTCATTTTTTTTATTTGAGTGCAAACTTGTCATTACTTTGCTCTAAGACATGTATAAAAAAAAATTTAATGAAGACTCAAGTTATTCTTTAATAATAACAAATTATATAGTTTTCGTATCATATAATAATAAATAAGTTACATTTTTAGTCACGAATTTTTTCATATAGATTGATGTGTATAGACAGACTGTTACTCAGTCACCGCCATAATTTACATCAGATATTATTATATTGGCTTTATTATTTATAACGTAAATGAAATTACAATTTTGTCCACAAAATTTGTGTTCTAGATCCACTAAAACAAGAAACATTTAATGTATGTATCGCCCTATTAATATACCAAAAATATTGCTTTATTCGTAAAAAAAAATGTATTGTTATTTCAAAAGGCACATCAATAAAGAAAGGCAGTCGGCACTTTGTTTGAACATAGCACGACCATATGTATATGTAATATTTTATCAGTATAAAAGAATATCATTGTTACTAACATTTTAATATATTTCAATGATAGTAGTTAGCTGTACCAGTAGAACAAACCCAGTAGGTAGTAAATACAATTTTCTCTTCAATGTATCAATATTAAATACCTTTTGTCAGTGTGGTTCTAGTGGGAACAAATTCAGTAATTGATGGGATTTTTTCGCAGCGTGCAAAAGATTCCAGGTATTGCAAGTAGTTCTCAAAGGGTAGCGCACTGTTGCCTTCAAATTTAGCCCTACGGCAACGCTGGAAGAGGACATATTGTCAATTCATCGTCCGAATGAGGCCGCAGGCCTGGTCAAGTGTTCCACACTGAAGAGAGCCAAGGCAGCCATCTCATATGATGGCAGCAGCGATGTGTGGTAGTAGTGACTGCGATATATGGTGAGGGTCTACTTCTTGATGAGCTGGATATTCTGGTAGGGCAGTCCTGTCTCATATGATGATCGTTTTGGTGTAGTAAGGGTCGACTTCTTGATGAGCTGGATATTCTCGTTGGGCAGTTCCGTCTGGTATGACGGAGACGGTGATGGTGGTGGTGCATGGAGGGTCTACTTTTTGATGAGCTGCACGACGTCCTCGTCGAGCACGCGGTGCGCGAGGCCGACGCGCTGCGGCGAGTATTTGGTGGAGGTGCCCCACACCAGCGCGTACTTGAGCTGCGCCGCCAGCGTGCGGTGGATAGCGTGGCACACGTGCTCGATCGTCACGCCCTGGGGGACAATGATGACATTACCATTATTTATTGAGTTAACAAACCTTATTTAACCAACTAAATATTTATTCAATTATATGATTAGCATTGGAGCAGCATGGTGGAGTATACTCCGGGCCTTCCCCGGCTGTGGGGAGAGAGTCGTGCCCAGCAATGGGACATAAAAAGGGTTGAAGGCAATGATTAGCATGGCTTGAGCCAATTAAATGGCTTATTAAAAAAAAATATGTGGCACAAAAGACGAGCTAAATAACATTCCGTACGAACCTTGGTAATTTAATAACAGTTAGAGGTCGCCTTTTCAGTGATTGAATTGAACGAATTTCAATTCAATCCCTGAAAACATTTTCAGTGACCAGTAGCGCCATGTATTAGAGAATAATGAGCAACCATTTCAGATTATTTAAATTGTGGGCATCAGCTGGTTAATCGATAATAATATATATAAATAAACTATATTTACCCTTCTTAAAATGAGGCCCTCGTCAAAATCCGGCGGCTGCCCCGGCTTCTTGGTGTATACACGGATGAGTGACAGATATTCCCATAATATTTCCAATAAATAGTCCAAGTTCAATTTCATATTACAACTGCAAAGAGAAAAGTACGATTATTTTTTTATGTACTAGCTTTCTACTGTGGAGTTGCTGCCATTGCTCTTAAAAATTGAATTATAATGAAGGCAGAGTTTATAATATGTAGAACAATTTATAAAAACCTTCTTTTTAAATAAAAACTAAACTACCCTTTGTCCTTTCCTATATCGCTATCAATGTGTGTATAATATTTTATGATGAGTTGACTTTAGTAGTGAAAATGTACAAAGAAACAAACTCATATAAGTACACAATTAATAAAATATTATGGATTATCATGATTTGAAACAAAACTTATAAAAGCGTGTCGAAAAAGAATAACTTATGGAAACTTTCCGAATCAACTGATTATACAATACTGTGGTCTACTGCATACACACGAATTCGACGTGCTATGCTAAAATAGCCATTAATCTATACTAATATATAAAGGTGAAGAGTTTGTTTGTTTGAACACGCTAATCTCTGGAACTACAAGTCGGATTTAAAAAATTCTTTTTGTGTATGATAGCTATATTCCAGAGGAAGGTTATAGGCTATTAAGCGTTAAGTTGCAATTCCTAAAGCCGGTGAAACCGTGTCACAGCTAGTCTCATATAAAGATCTTTTTTAAACTTTCATTTCCAGCACCCTTGTGCAAATAACATGTAAAAGAAATCGAACCTCACAACAACGGAGTTTGGCTGGCGTGCAATCTTGTCCACTTCCTGTATAGATATCTGATCGATTTTGTTGTACACATACAGACACGGCAGGTAAACGCGGTTGCCAAGAATCACGTCTATTAACTCATCGGCTGAGCAGTCTTCCCGGAACAGCACCTGCAACATTTAATTTTTAAACGGTTTTTTTAGCTTTAATGTAATTGTAAGTTCAAAATTGCTTCACTACAAACATGCTACAATATTCCAGCTTACTTAAGTGTCGTAAAGATAAATAACATTGAACTAGATATATAGTCTTTCATAGCCCTTTGTGCACTTTAGATTATGCATTCATTATAATTTTATCAATACAATTAATTAAATGCACTTACCTCCGCATTAAATATTTTATATTCATGTAGAATCATTTGCACCATCTTTTCGTCAACTTTCGTCAGTTGGCATGTTGAGTTAAACGACAATCCACCGCCTTTTTTTGCCTGTAAAAAAGTTTAAAAAAGTACTTTAATTGCTAATAAAACGGAATAATTGATACAGGTATGGAAATAAAATTATACTCTTCGAACTTCTGCTCTGATCTGTAGATTATAGATAATGGATCTTATCTATACTATTATTATAAAGAGGAAAGATTTTATTATTTGTTTGAATAGGCTCTGAAACTACTGGACTGTTTTGAAAAATTCTTTTTCTACATTCATGGGGAAGGTTATAGGCTATCAAGTATTACGCTACTATTCTTAACGCGAGTCAAACGGCGTGGCACAGTTAGTAATCATATAAGCATAAAAATTAAGTGAGTTTGGTGGAACCTTAAAATAGATGTTGGGTTTGGGCTTATTGAGGCGAATGCCGACGCTCTCCAACTCGCGCTCTAGCAGCTGGCGGTGCACGTACGGCTTGGTCGCGTCCAGCATCATCAGCACCAGGTCCGCCGTGCGCGCCACCGCTATCACCTGACCAAGATTGTATATAGAAGTACATGAAATATAAAACCCTTATGATAGTATAGATCGTAAATGATCTCACAAACTAACCGAACATTTTTTTTACTCAGATCTGTGGCTGCAGTTAGCAACACAAACATTTAAACAGTTAAACGTGACCTAATCTATACAGCTGAAGAGTTTATTTGTTTGAACGCGCTAATCTCTGGAACTACAAGTCGGATTTGAAAAATTCTTTTTGTGTCTGATAGCTACATTAAT
>DWQK01001417.1:0-15707 GCA_018231225.1 Noctuana stator
CTGTTCAAAATCCCATACAAAATTTAACTGTTACTACTCGATGACGGATTTGTAAATATTCGTGATACGCCTACAGTTGGTTGTTGCTTATGTCAACAGAGACGTCGCGATTGCAGGTGCCTACGAGCGGGGAGGCGGTCGTTCACCCCGCCTGTCACCGATATTTGGCTACACTATACAACACCCATACGTTATAACCTATAGTTACTATAAAGATAACGGGCCTCGAACGAACGAGACGGGTGCCCCTCTCGCTCAGAAATAGGGACGCGCGACATAAATCGTATTTGGAACAAAAATTTTTAAATTAAAGGACGCACAACAACACCCAGCTCCGCTATACGAGTAGAATAGAAATATTTCCACAGATCAATAAACCTTTACCTCTTTTCTTATAAATATTGTAATTGTAGGTTGACAGTTTTGCTTTTAATATGTATACCATTTTTAAAACGGATGTTTGGCGTGATAAAACACACAAATTTATTTCACTGTACCAGACCGATAGTGCAAGGTACGAGTAAAATAATTTGTCGATTCCTATTGATAAGTTTATTTCGAATGCGATCATCGCTTCTCCGCAGAAGTTAAAGACAGAATTAAAACAATGATAAATTTTAAGGATATTTATTTGATTGGAATAAAAAATTTAAACAAGATTGGTGTACTGATGGTTCTTTTGTACTCATAGTAGAACTCAAAAGGGTTTTGTAATACAAAGCATCAGCAAAATTGCATCCATAGCCCAAGAATTACTTGAGATCTATCTCAAAGTTCAAGGATGAGAGTTGATAAGAGATAAAGAATTGTGACGGTACATGGGCTTACAATGTTCGCGGGGAGGAAGGGGACAAAGTGGGACACGGTGCGGGCTGCGCGATTTATTTCGGTGCCCGAATTGGGACGGCCCGTTAGCATCGGCCCGGCGCGGCCCGTCCGCGTCGGTCGCGGGAGAAACAAAATAGTTATACCACACCTGAGTGGGCGCGTGACTACTTAATGGATTGTAAGCTCTATCAGTCACGAAAAAAGAATCAGTTTTAATAGAGAAGTACACTTCAAAATTATCAAAATTATTATAGCGATTTCAATGTGAGCTGTGAAAAAAGTTTATGCAATGTCGACTGAACCTATTCACTCTTGTTTCGAATAACTTCAGGTTATATTTAGAGGCAAAATAGGCGTAGATAGACAGTTACAGTTCTTTTAGTCATAAAACGAGTGGATTCCTTCTCGTCTAACAACGATAGGTAAATTCGAAGCACGGTTTGTGTATATTTCTCTGTATATCTATTGTTGAAATAATAAATTTTTATATTATAACGCTAACAAATTAAACTCTCAGACATCGCCTCGCTTCCAGGATGAAAGTTGTGGATTTACGAGTAATTTTCCAATCGGAGCCGTTATTTATATATTTGCGCTATTTCTACATACTTTGCTAATTGCTTGGGGTTCCTGGTAGAGAATCTAATGAAGCAGTAAAGATTAATTGTAATTTGCGAACTCGATTCTACATCTACAATGTTTTCAACAAGTTTTCACCGTCCCAATACTATTATCATCTTTTAAATTTCTTTGTCTTTTATCTTTTAACATCGTTATAAACTTATATTTGTAATAAATAAAATGCCTTTAATAAAAGTGCTTTTTTATTTTGTATGTAAGCCTGGTAGAAGGGTACGTTTCTTCCGTTGTAGACATAATTTGTAGAATAATATATATAGATAGATTACGACGCAAGCCTTTTTTGAATCGAAAACATGAGCCTAACTGTGGTATAAAAAGAATGGAACCAGAAATTACTATAGATAATAAATATGTAGATAGTATATTAAAGTTGAGCTTAGTGATCTTCAAAGATTTATTTTTAAGAAAACAATCTTCAGTTCCAGCCGCAATTAATTCAGAATTTGAGTGACGTATGGTACCTATCTCGTCTGTCTTTCGTATTAGATTGCCCGTGGGCGGTAAGTGAGTTTAATCTGATCCTTGGTGTATTTCACGCTAAGATTATAAATTTGACGCTTCCATTAATACGCTCGACGAAAATTGCTTAATAGGATTACATTACGTAATAGAGTTAAATACAAAATTTGGATTTAGATGACTGTCAATTAAGCGGTCAGCGGTATGCACCCTCACCCTTGGACGAGCTAGGGTAACCTTTATTTTGATTTAAGTAGTTTTGTAGCAGTCTACCTATAATAGATAGTCTGCCAAAAATTCATAACAATATATTTTGCTGAAATTTTAAAGGTAATTTATCAGATTTTCGGAGTTTTTGTGGATCGTAGTAATACGAATAAAAATACAACACACTGTTGCGTAAAGCTTGAACTAAGCTAGAAATGCTGAAGTATTTCTAGTCTAGATTCATACGCGGTGCAATAGGTAGATACGGTCATAGAAGCCCAGAGCTTCAAGATAAGTTATTCTTAAACTGATTGAACTTTTATCCTTGATGCACTTTTATAATTATAATTAATAAAAGTAAATCAGGATATTACTTACCAAAGTACATAAATAGTTTTAAATAAACAAAAACACAATAACAGCCTGCATATGATACGAACACTTTAACAGTGCATTACTAAATAGGTATTTATCTGCTAATTGACATAGAATGGTTTAATTTCAAGAAATGATTTGCTGATTGGAGATACCTGCCTTCTTATTCCTACCGATTTAAAGACCGTATAAATTAGCTCTTAATTTTCCATAGAGGTCAAAGTTCAATAGCTGTTTATTAGAACCTGCTGGTGATTCAGCTGTATACTGTATTAGAAGCTGAAGTTGTCCTGAACATGAAAAAAGTGGTTGACAACCACAATCTATTGGTAAGATGTTATTTCAACTAATTTTTTTTGCTTTGATCATTAGTCGTGTGCTCGTTTTTATGCGTTATATATGTTAATTTCATTGCCTAACAACAGTTCGTTCTGAATTATAATCGTCCCACTCCGGATAAAGATTACAGTGTGTTATTACAGGTAATTTCGAATTACTAAACAATTGCTCGCGATCCCATGTTTAGGCGCGAGAGAAAAAATATAACGGCTTCAAAATCATAATCATGGACGGAACGAGTGAGGCGGTAATCAAAGAATGAGATTATCGACGTTTCCGTAGGTTGAAAAAAGAATCGTCTTATGCGGCAATCAAGTTGAAAAAGTCGATAACCGACGCAGGCAGTGAAGACTGTAGCACACTTTCGAATCACGCCGTTTTCGTCCGTCCCTTGCATTCCACACCTCGCTTACCCACAGCGGACCGGTCCTTGAGCATTGTACGAAACTACACTATGCGTCTGGTTTAAAAAGTCCGTAAGTCAACTTAGAGTTGTAGTTGACCGGTGTTTATCTGCCTTAGCGGGGTTATACAAAGCGAGGTGCGGTCTCAAGGTGAATCGCCCGGTCAACACACGTTCGATTCGATCGGAATACCTAGACCAAACACTGCCGCGTGCTCTAACTATAAATAAGCTATGCCTACCTACTTACTCTAAATTCTGATTCCGATCAAATCTATTGTTTTCGATTAGTTTTTACACTTTTCGAACTACAGTTTGTTAGTCACAGTTCAACCTTTAAAAAACCTGAAATATACGTGTATCATCTCATACCCTTTGCGTGACAAAAATAATTATAGAGTCAACCTTGAGGAAGAGTAATGGAATCTTATTAGCATTTATCACTCCATTAAGTAGCAACGTTATGGTGTGGTGAAACATGTATATTTATGAAGAATTGTTTACTTATAATTAATAAAATTTCCTGCGCGTGGAGGTTAAAGTTCTCATTACAGTTTTTTGTTGCTAGGTTACGGGGATTTAATCAGATTACATCTACGTTGAGTTTGAAACTAGTAAAAAGTCTTAGAGTATAGGTTCCCAACCTTTTGCTCATGAAATCAGTTTCAAATGTTTGTTAGTTTACCTTATTCAAAACTCGTCAAAAATGTGAAAATTACAAACAATATTCTGAATTTGCCTACATGATATACCTAATAATTGTAAACTACCTGATGTAGTTTAGTTAGTTTAAATTATGAATTGAATGCAACATTTTCATGCCCTACTCTAAAAAGAGGAATCAATTTTCGTGGACAACCTCTTTAACATCTTGTAGCCACCCACGGTTATTCTCACGCCAACTTAAACCCCGGCGAGTCTCTTGTCCCCTGGCGGTCCACCTCACCACTTTGGGAATCACTGCCTTGAAACCATAAGAGGCAGACGATGTGTGGTTTTTTTATAGCGTTTAAGCGGCTTGTTATATAAATAAGTAAATAGTTATTATTACTAAGCGTTTAAATACTTAAAATTTACGACTTTATACCACAACTCAAAATAAAAGTCTCCAAAGAAACCAGTTTCTGCGAAGGATAAAATTCAAAAGTCAACCGGAGCGTTAAAATCTCTAAATACTTTTTGATCGAACCAGTTCGTGACTAGCGCACATGCGAGGTAAATATATGACAAAACTTGTGGATATACATTCGCATTAGTATATAGTTAGTCGTATAGAATCTAACCCTAAAAATCGTTGTAAACGGATCGAGCACAATGGGGCCGAGCGGCCATTGACCGAAAAAAAATAAACACTGAGGATCCAGTCGCTAGAAATCAGGAACGGTGATTCACAGTTCTTCTTCAATTGCCCGCTTGCGTTTTGTGTTAGAATATAATGGACAAGTAATTGGATTTGTGTATTCAAACGTAAGCGCGTTTAGATGCTTGGATTGAGTCCTTTCAGCTCGTGTTTGACTCAGTTTTAACGGTACTATTAAGAGGAACGCTTACGTAACTTTGAGTTTGTTGAGTATAAATTAAGTTATTCTTAGCACAGATTATTTAATATACCTAATTAGGTTTTCTTGCAAATGTTTCTTAAAATGACTCAATCGATTCTTAAAGTAATTTTATTTACTGCTTCACATATTACATAATCCCAAAGTACATACGTTTTACCGCATATTTTATCTAAACACTATTTTAGATTTGTTAGATGACTAATTAATATTAGTATTATAAAGTATGATTTGCTATTAATTTTAAATTAATTAATTTTTTTATGAACAAAATACTTTTCAATAGGAAACTTGGTACATCAACTTTATATATTTTTATAGGGTTGATCCATCCCAAAGTAACAATAAATGCACGTGTCTCCACACTTAACACGGTCTCTTATCATCACGGACGTTGACCTCAGCGCTAAACATTTCGCCGACATTCCTGCACTTGTCGGCATATTCCTGGAACAGGATTGTGTGCTTGTGTTTGCTTTTGTGTATGCTTGTTTGTGTGTGTGTTTTGTGACTGTTGGGAGCAAAACGTCGAAGTCGATTAATTCGACACCGGGACAAGATATTGTTTAGGGCATTGCACTTAAGAATCTTTGTCCCATATTTTTTATCGAGCTGTGGCCACTAACTCGGGGACGAACTTTGGTACCCTGCAGATTTTAGAAGCGCTTCGGGTTCCGTTTGTGGTTAAAGTTTAAAAGCCTTGTTATATTTTATTTTAGATTTATATAAATATAGTACAGATTTCGTTATACATTTTAAAAAAGTAATATTAGGAGATAAACAATATCGGTATTCCTTACAAATATACCTAACATTAGAGAAAGTAATCTAGTTTCACATTTGACGTTATAGACAGGAAGTAAAAGTAAATTGGAGACGTAATACCTAAGCACGAGACACGAAGATCTAGAATAGAAATCATTTATCGTACCTCGTACCTGAATTATTTAACATTAAGTACAATTTTCCCAGCTCTACCTATATTTTTACAAACCACGAGAACTTTCATTCTTCATAAGACTTGTAAGACATAAGAAAAAATTCTTTTATCAACTCGATAACGATAAATCAATTGCCTATGTAATACCATTATTTATTCTAAATCTATATTAACTGAACTACTCAGCTCATAAAGAGCATTATAAGCGGACTAGATACATTACATTGCGCAAGCGCACGACAATGGGCAGTAGAGCCGAGTATGGACGGCCTATTTACCCATCGGAGCGGCTACAGATGTGAAAACCGGCCAAGGTGATTTTAGGGTATGACTTATTAATCTTATAACATTCAGTATCTATGCACTTATATCGTGTTTATTAGGTGCGACTATTATTAGAATAAAAATAAAACTGAAAACGCATTGACTTCTTACGTGTTTCACATGTAGGCGACGGTGACCACGTACTATTAGGTAAGTAGCCCTTCAGAATAAACCAAAACAAATGTTAAGTTGTTGTTGAAAAGACAACTCAACCATTTTGTATTAATCTGTAACTTATTTCTCTAAAATGTGCAAAAAATGATCGTCGTCGATTTTTGTTTTTGTGGCTACTAAAAAGGATATTTAATTAGTCGAGGCCAATAGAAAATGTTCGTTGTTTTATTTGTTCACCTCTAATTTTGGCAACGAATTTAAAAAATTTAAGTATTATCTGAAACGTTTGTTAGAACTTACCAAAAAAACTCGTTTCAAGACAATAATTTCGATAAAACAACAGATTTCTTTACAGCTTCAAGGACACTTAAAGTCAGCGTTGACAAAAATACCATTGGATTTCTAAGATACTTCTGAATTTATATTTCACAACAGAAACTTAGGTAACTGCACAGACAGTTTGAGCATAACAAAATCGTAAATATTAATGTTTATGTCAGCCTTTCACTTTTCTACGCAATCAAATGTATACACTTTATTTACATGTTGGACTCGAAACGATATATCCTTGCTGATATCTCAGAATTTTATCTCTGAGCACTACACGGTTGACTCTACATTACTATTTTCCGTTATGAATATAAATATGGATCGGCACATTTTACTGTATAGTTTGTAGTTTTCACAAATAATAATAGCGGTAATTTTGTCAGTTAAAAAAAATTTTCATAGCAACTAGAATTCGACAGTTTGTGAATTTTACTCTAGACTTACACAAATTTCTTATACAGTTTCTGTAGGCAAGTAGCATATATCTACACAGACATATTTAGCAGACAACAGAAAAATGAACAAAAGCATAGTTATATCGTGTCTTATTTGCTAAATAAAGAATTGAGTAGATTAGAAACGAGGTGGATTGTCGAATTACGAGTAATAGATTTGGGCACTGCATACAAAATTGGCTTGAATGGCCGTCGGAAGTGGCACGGGCACGTGTAAGAGCCGTCTTAGCAACTGTATAGAGTAGAGACAGCAAACTATTGATCGGACGTCGGACGGCCCCTATTACGTAATATGCATGAGCGCCTTCAGTCGAAATCGTCGGAAGTTGAATAAACATTGCCTCGTTTACTCGATTGTCGTCATGAATTTACAACAAGAAACTAGCAATGGATCCATTCGATGCAAATATGGTGAAAAATACTCGTTGCTAGCTACTTATGTAAGCAACCCACTGGTCACAGTACGTTCACATAGACTATGTTTTACACCCACATATGCAAGGCGCTCGGTTCGCGTGACACCTTGTATTATAATAGGTCTGGTCGCTTGAAACAACGGAAATAGTTTTTCCTTTTTATATTCATTAATAAAAACATAGCTACTTACTAATATTGCCCATAAAAATATACCTGCTGCAAAAATAAGATAAATATTTAGTCATTTTGAAAATTTACACTGCATTTTGAATAATAATAAAATGATAATCTATGCATAATAACATGAAACACTCTGATCCCCTTTAAAGAAATAGCGTGATTTCTTTAAAGGGGGTGACGAAGACCATAACTGAAATTTCAGGAATACAGGAATGTATGGCACAACTATATTAAATTAAATCAACCTGTAAAGGTTGCATGACAACATGGCGACACAGGCCGGTGAATTTGTTTAATTTGAAATCAATCGTTCTAAGTGTCATTAATCGGTACTTGCTTAAAAACGTAATTTCAATACAGACGTTTTATTAATAATAAATAACGATTTACATTTTGTGGTCGATATCTTATTACAGATGTAAAAAATATAAGCAAAATACACTTTAATGAATAAGGGTCGCCTCCACGCCTCCACTAGTAACAATAAGTAGGGTATAAACTTGCACGAATGTATTATAAAATTTATCTGTTATTGTTTGCGTAATTTGCTTTTAATAAATTCAATTCCGTAATTTATTCGTGCTCTACATTCTGTAGAATTATTCATTCATGCTATCGGCAGCAAGTAAACATAGGAAGGCTGTAACTCTATCTTAATATACAATTTCTATTGTGATTTGCATAATTTCAAGTGTTTGCATAATTCCATTGACATTTAGTTGTTTTGACAACTTTGCGTTATGCACTGATAATGTGTTACTTATTGTACAAGACTTCTAATAAGAACATGAATGAAGACGATCCTTTCATCATATTGTATTGGTAATTTCATTTAGATGTAGATTTGAACATTGAAACTAGAACCTAAGGCTATTGATCAGGACGGGGGAGCCGGGGCGGGTAGTCAGAGGCGCGGCCAGTCGTTTGGGCGGGCGGTGCGTGCGGCGTTCCGGGTTCAAGGGCAAGGCTCGCGCCCATTCACTCCGGAACACGTGCCCCAAAGTAAATATAGTACTCGTACCACGTTACGATACCCGTCGTAATCCATTCGTAATTCAAATCATTTCGCAGCCCCTTTCAATAGGCTTCAATTGTGTCATCGAGGCACAGAAGAAAAAAACTTTGATTCATCAGCGTTTGTGTTGAACTGTCGTTTATGTGCTGTATTTGTCGTTCTTGTTTATACTCTGACTATAGTTCTATATACTGTTTGGTGTACCATACAATATTTTTTATGTTTTCCCTCATACCTAGGTCGTTTCTTAGCGATAAGACCGCATAAACGTTCATTATAGTTTTAAATTTTATTTTTTTAGTTCTTATATTTGTATGTCTTGGTTCCAGCCAATAAATAATACTTATATTGTATTGTATGTGTGTTAGAAACTACGTATTTGATTATTGGAAACGGATAAACAAACTGATAATGTTCTCTTTAATGAAAGTTAAACGCTCTTGTTAAATTATAAATGATAGTATCTCTATCAAGTTTAACTTTTTGTGATCACTTCGTATTAGTATCACTCTCTTCTATCAATAATAATTCTTGAACTTCTCAATAACAAATAAAGTATTCTTTGTGTTAAAGAAGAAGATTAAATATATATAGAGTTTGTATGAAAACGAATATTAATTGCGTAAATATAGGTACCTACATTGTGCGCATGAAATCGACATAATTCATAAAGAAGCAGTTTCGATGCTGCCTGATTAAAATTTATTCCTGGCATTTAGGTATGTTTCTCTAGTAAAAAGCAAGTCGTTCACTGTAAATTTTGAAAAGTTTTGCGTTTTGAAAATAATTGGTAAATTACAAAATAACAGTTCTGTTCCATGTCTGCAATAGAATGGGCACTATATATAGAATTTTATTTGCTTTTTGGGCTCCACACGGCGACGAAAGAGTGCTGCATCGAAATTGGAGATTTGGGCGCGATCGCTTTTACAATTTTGCCGTCGATATAACGACAGGTTAATGCAACGCTCGATTCAATATTGGAGTTGACAGTTCAATTGGCACATAAATGTTATCCCGAATAATAAATTAAATTCACGTACATTCAAATTGTGCCGATCTGGCTGAGAGCGTTCTCAGCGTCCTTACCGTTGAAAGACTTAATAAACAAGTAAGAGAGTATGAACGTTATCAAATTAGTTTAATTTAAGCTTTATTTTAAATAAACAAACAATAATACCAACACTTTAACGCGACAGAAGGCGAATGTATACTTCTTACGACTGACGCATTGGAGGCATGGCTTAAGCTGCTTGAAGACTAGCACTGTTAGTAAAATTTTATTGTTCCGCGCACTCTCACAAAACTTTGTGTCTGTGATCTGTATCTGTAAGTGTTATGTTCACACTACTTACTACTATCTTTATAAAAGAATCGATAGTTTCTAGAAGGTGTCCACGTAACCGAGTTTAACAACTTGCCAATTACATTATGAGTGTATGAACTAAACTTGGTGGAATCGCGACCTTGTATCACATCATTAAATTCATTCATACTCGTGTCTCCTAAAAATACGTTCTATTATTAAATGTAAACATCTTAAACCAGACTAAATAAGTATCTAAAGTGTAAGTAATTATTATATTTAGAATATTTACGTCTGGGTTTACGTATTGATGTTTCATACAAGTCATGAACATAAAACGCTCTATCAATTTGTACTGTATCAGCGTATTAGATCGTGGAATAATATTTTAGTATGACTTTTGTAACTATTATAAGATTCTATGTAGGTAAGCATAGAAAGATGGAACCATAGGTACTTATGTAGTTGCAATTGCTGCATACTGTACGCAATCCATGCGTCGCGTAATATCGTTCAATAAAAACAAGCACTGAAACAAAAACAAAACTGTCGCAAAATTATGTAGCTAGGCCTCGCGCGCTCAAAGGACTCCTTGTACGTGCTCTTCTATAATCATAAACATGGAAAACGCACAAAAGCCTCTCGGCGTCGCGTCGCCTCGCTGTCAGATAAAGTTGTTGCGTTTCTTTTGCGAGACGTGCCCGAGCGACGCCGGGTGCGGCGGCCGGGCGTGCGAGAGAGACGGTCGCTCACGCCGATCGTTAGCCCTGATCTTCAGCGCGCCACAAACACACAGCCCGACCGAGAGCGAAATTGCAACGAGAATGCACCTAGCTGTGTTATTACCGCGGCCGCTCCACTCCGAAACGGCCTCCTTCCGCCACTCACGCCGTCCGAATATCGACCCAAACTCACACAAGCTGAGTCGAGTTTCGATCGCGCCGCGGTCGAAACCGGTTATTTTCTCCGAGCAAGCAATTGTGGACGTTGACGTTGCGACATAAGTTCCGTTCAGGGCGATACAGCGCAGGAACGCGCCGGGCCTGTATATTTAGCTCGCGATGCAAGCAACGGCCGTAGTGGGTGTATTAGGTCGCTCGCACGCACTGCTGAACTAGTCGGAGGGCTTCCTATTATCGATTTATGTGATATAGATGTAGCGTTGCACGTTTTTACAGGGTTTTTGCAGTACTTTTTCTTTGTTTTCCACAGCAGCGAGTCGCCTCGATTTCTCCTACGCGCGAAGCTTAATACAAGTGAAACTTGTTGGAAAAATTATGCTTTCACTTCTGTATCACTCATTCCGATCATCCATCGGTGGCTTTCGGTTCGTTAAGTGTAATAGTATGGCAAACTATTTATTTAATTTTAATGCTCAGACGATGGTATTTTGCAAACTTATATTTTACAAGTCTACGTAATACACAACATATAATAAAGGTCCTCGATGCGGCATAAATGTCTGCAACGGTCAACAAGTTATTCTGCTCCGTAGTTGCCTTATGCATTCTATCGGGTGTATACCCCAGTATGTTTTGTTAAACAAAACTATTTACAGTGTATAAGCACACATTTTACTTATATGTAAACCAACATAACGCTTCCCAATATCGTATAACACACCCGTATTTCACAATATCGTGTTTGTTTCGCTGCAGACTACTCGGGAGTTCGAAGGGAATGGGTATGGGGGCGAGGGGACGAGGGTTTGCGGTTACGCCCACACACACCTCCGCCGAAGTTGGCGGTCACTTCAACCATTGCCGCAGATATATTCACGTAGACCGCGAAAACATGGAAAGAGAAAATTTTAAGCGATTTTTATTTACATGTTAATAACTTTGTCTTGCTAGTTAGCAGGGTGATAAGTCATAACACTGCGAGTTATTGAGGTAACAGTGCCACACGCTAAAGGAGAACATGGAGCATGCAATTTCGTCCATTTATGTTACTTATGACTTCAGTTAAACTTGCCCTAGTCAGTTTTGGATGTCAGTTTCATGCATAAATATCGTTTTAATAAGTCATAGCTCAGCACATCGACATGACGCGACGCGAAACCAAGTAGTAAAATTAAATAATAATTTTATGACCCACTTATTTTTAATTTCTCTCTAAGCCCGCTAAATTCCTCGCGGGCAAATTCGCAGGCATGAAGCTTAAATAGCCTAAATATGCCTTTTTATTTCCATCTAGATATCATGGATCTATCTTGTTGATATACGTCTATAAATTTATCTCCGGAAACAATAAAAAGTCAAGCTCACGACGCGACGTCTGCGGAGGAAGGATGTAAAACACACGTACGATAACATGTTCCATACCAATACCTCAGCGCATGTTGTGACATGGTGTTAATTCTACGACGCACCGACTAATAATTTAACTCCTCGTTTCCTTTCTGTCTTGTGTTTGTTTTAATAAACTTAGACATTCCCTTAATTAGGTTAATATCTGTAACCAACTGTTAAAAAGAACAATAATACGGATTAGAAAACGATGAAATTTTAATGATGATGAGGAAAATTTAATGAAAAGTTGCAACTGACATTTCCAATAAAACGTTTTTACTTTCTAATGACTTATTGTATAGAAGTAAAACGTTATAAATCATTTCTTATTTATTGATTTGGAGTTTGTTATAAATTTTTTAGAATTATACGATTTATTTATTTAATTAAACATATTATGTAACTACCTTAAGCTAAAAAATATACATAATGCTTATTTAGTGGCGTATCTACTTATTACCTACCAAGTCAATCCTTGATATTAAGAGACAAAGTAGTAAAAATTTACATACTTCTAAGAATACTCCTTTCTTTAACAATAGCAACGAACCATAAAATGGTATAAAACGATAAGTAGCATTACTACAACTTTATAGCACCATTCCGAAGCTTAGGGCTATAATCATCAGCAATAATTACCGGGAATGCAGTCTTATTTATGTCTCAATGCCCGTATTCAAACAGTCCCGAGTGGAAACATGGCTCGTTCAACAAACGGCAAGTACGAAATGCATCGCTAAATATAGGACGTGGGGAAGCGCCTGTTGTGCGTGGTCAGGACTCCCCCCAGGCCCCACCCTGTACTATGAACAGGGCTGTACCGACAGAGAAAATAGAAAAAGGCAAAATACTTTTTACAGTTATGTATATAAATGAACCTGCTGTTAATCTACTATAAATAGTAGATTTACAGACTTAATATGCCTTCACCTTTTTATGTCCCACTGCTGGGCACGGGTGTCTCCTTACAGCCGGGGAAGGCCTGGAGATACGGGTTAGTAGCCTCTAAAGGCCTTCAGGTTTAACGACTGTTATCTATCGGTAACAACCGGGACCTGTATACATTAATGTACCCTCCGAAGTACTGAAGTGCGCATGAAATTTGGCACTGTCGGTGACGTATCCGAGTACCGGCCACACTCGACGTTGCTTAAGAGTGAGATCGCTTGCGATCCACACTACCAGCGGGGCTATGCGCGACAGACTCAGTATAATAATAGAATAATACTCATCCACAAATATAATTCCCGTGAAAGAAATCTACTCGAACTAAACTCAACTAGTCGAAAGCTACACGTGAGTTGAGTCGTTTCTACTCGTACTTATAAAAAAATCGGCTGGAATTGACATCTTCCTGTAGATGTGGGGAGTGTAGCGTTCAAGTGTCATTTTAGTGACGTCAGTGAAAATTCAAGTGCAACTAAAGATCTGGGCCATCACGGAAGTACTAATGTTGTGCACGGTCAGGATCTCATTACCCCAACCCTACAAGCTCTTAAATAGGGTTGAGTTGAAACTAGTTTTAAATCCTATTAGCGACATCTGAGCTAGTGCACTGTGACTTATGGGGCGTTTTTACGGTTTACTGTTACGTTGGTCGAGCCTAGCTAATATGCGTAATGGTCTGGAAGTTTAAGACCAGGGTTTTTATGAACATTTTAGTTAGGCAAGGAATCATGTTTAAGAACAAACATACGGAAGATTTAAACGTTGTATCAATGTATGTAGATCTGGGTGTCACGCGACAAGGAATTTTATGGTTATACTAGGTGATGTCTGCGACTTAGTCTGCACAGGATTAGTATTTCAAGCAATTCACAGAAAGAGAAAGGGTAACAAACTTCCATCCAACCATCCTTACAAACTTTCTCATTTATAATATTAGTAGCATAGTAGGATGTAGATCTTGGTGTTACGTGACAAGGACTTTTGAACATGGTTTTATCAATGCCCTTCTTTGCCCACTACATTATAATATTATGTTGTTATTGAAAGAGTCATCCGAAGCTAAGTGGCTCCAGTGGCTCCACCGTTGTAAATGTATTTTAGCGACGGTAAGTAGGCAACACGCTAGGTATCATCTGCCATTAGAAGACTCACTCAAACGTAGTTCTTTATATTTAATACTGTTGTAAAATATAACCAATCAAAACTCCTCTTCCATATAGCTCTATATTAAGTAAGGCTTTATCGACGCTGGATTTTAATCCTATTAGATACGACTGAGCTGTTTGGCAATGAGTTTCAGGGAGACCGGAAAATACTCTTCGCAGCTGTTATCATACATTTATGTACACACTCAAATATTATGTATTTACTTACTCAATTTATTGTGAAAAAGAAATTTCAAAGAAATATTCTCAAGTGTTGGTATGCTTGTTTAGTCAGGGCCAATTATCTAATTACTTAATACCTATCAGGGGATAATTCGATATCCTGTCACGCCTATTTCTTTCAAAAAGTAGGTAGGTAGGAGAGCTACTACTTTCAGCGGTAGTTACTTTTTTTTAGTTGCATGAAAGTAAAGTTACATATATTTTTTAGAAGTACGGGCTCGTAATCTTCCTTGTGTGCCCCTGTCGGTCGCCATTTGTACTCGTACTATATAAAAATGTCTGTCACAAAACTTTTCATACATAAAATTGTTAAGAACACTCTATTGATTCATAGTATCATTGATACCGTGCTTATTATTCGCTCATTTTATTGTTATTTTATGCTGTGGTCTACGATATATCTCTAATTTCTCTTATATTCTTTTTCGTAGTCTTTCAAAAAATCCACAAATATTCTCATCATATCATCAAATCATACAATATAAATTTACACAAAGTGAAAAGAAGTGTCGTTATTGTTTTTGTTTCTAGGGAATATTTCAAAGAACTGAAATCTTTATAGACGTACTACGGAGTGCGGGCAATGCAGTTCGTTTTATGGCTCTATGTGCAGCCATAAAACGCATCGCTAAATATAGAGCGTCGCGCGTTGGGAGCGTCGGATGTTGTGCGTGGTCAGGTCTCCACCTACCCCCCTTTCGCGCTCTCTGTAGCGCTAGTCTTGCACTAGTTTAAAATTGTGTTAATAAGTGAAGACGGTTGCTGTGTAGTATAGTGTGTAGTAGTAAATTATTTCTCTTAATTAATTATTGCATAAAAATAAATTTTAAATTTATTTATTTCCACATATTTTTTTCTAAATGCAAAATTATTTTGAACAAAATATTTTCCTGAAAAATAGAACTGTTACATAATTTCATAGATCTTTTATATGGGGACTAGTGTTTTAGAATTAAATAATCAAACAAATTGTTTTCGTTTAGTTCCAATTCGAGGATTTCACTCAGTTTTTTGATAAAACTCAAGAATTTTTGTAATTTTGATTTTTTTAATATTTTTTCAATAATAAAATGAACGTGTTGATCTCGCTAACGTGCGAAACTCATCTCTAAAATATTCATAGTGTACGTTCTACAAAGATGAATGTGTTAACGCATTGTTGCCTCAAAACTTTGGATGATTGCTAC
>DWQK01001418.1:0-15704 GCA_018231225.1 Noctuana stator
CATACAGGGTTTCCTGCCTTTGACATTAGCCAAATACCCGGTGACGTATGAACCTGTAAAAATTACAATTTACTGTACACAGTAACAAAGGTTTCGCAACCACTTCTTCTAGACTAAACTTTAGTGACCCTAAAAACTGGTACGTGTACCAAGATATTGGTACGTCTGACATCCCTAGACTAAAGCGTATTTATTCCTCCTTTAAATTCTTTAGCTACCTACAATGTCAGCCGGTTGTCTGGAAGAAAGCGCTTTTAAGCGATAAGACCAATTGTGCTTTCTTATCTCTTGTTTTTGTTTTATGTTCGTTTTAGTGCACAATAATGTGGTTTTATTTATTCTATATACGTCTTAATAAATGTGGTATTAAGGGCGAGTTCAACGACAAATAAAATTCTCTCTCAACCATGGTAGAAAGTAAATACTTATTAAATTCCTAATTTACTTTTGCTTATAACAGTTAAAATGTTTTCAGGCAGCACAAATTAGTGATTAGGAATTATTTTGTTTAGCAATGGGAAAAATCTTGTTTACTTTTCTATCCATGCTAGGTCCAAAAAGATGCTATCCTCTTAATGCTAATGATATAGGTAATTTTCATTATGAAACATGACTTACAATAATTATAGAACACGCTATTAACTTAATTGGACGATTAAATCGAAAATATTGCCCAAAAAACTACCTCCAATCCCTCCTAAGTATAAAATAGCCACAATCCACGTTCGTTGATACTCATAGATAGAGGGGTTGAGTAATGGTGACCATGATGGATCCTCAAACTTTGGCATCACTGCTGCTGGCCAACTAAGGGTGTACCCTACGGTTATCTGGCCTATGTAAACTGAAAATAAAATTTACATTGACTAATTTAGAAGTGATGTAAATGTTAATATGAAATTGCGAAATATTCCCGCGAGTAGGATTTGAATCAACGCCCTTCAGTCAGCAACGTGAATTCTGGTAAATCATTTTATGGTGTTTTGTAAGAAGTCACTTGGCAAGTGTCACTTTAAATGTAAAAACAACCGTTTTAGCCCTCAGAAGTAGCTGCGCTTCTAACATAACATAAAAATATACACGACAGTGTATAAATTATTGGCTCAACATGCCAGGATTGCCAGGTGATGGAAAACAAAATTGTCAAAACAATCCCGTCTGCGAAAAGTTATTGATAAAAAATTACCTTACCTATTTAATAGATGAAAAATTTATACTTACTACATAACGCTGACAAAAACTGCTTCTTCCCTCCAATACACTTACAAAACATAGTTAATTAATCTGTAAACTCTTGTTTATCTTTAGAACCGGTATTTTTAAAAACATTTCCAAACTCCAATTTATCGATATACACATTTTCTCCTAAAAAATTTCCCAGGAAAACTTAGTGCAAATGTTTTTTTAAGTTTTGCAACTGTCCATAACAATTAAACGAAATATCGCTGCAGAAAATTTCCAGTTCAAGAATTTTATTTTTAAATCCGTTTGGTTTCGTGAATTTCATTTTCTGTTAATTATTGCCGCTTGTTCACTTTGAGCGTGTGTATTTCAACGGGTGTCCACACGATATTAACCTCTCTAATACGGAAAAATTAACCAGATTACTAGGCTTATCTGCTGTACGATTGTCGTGACTGTTGACATTATGTTGGTTCACTTTTTGTATTTTAATATTTCTACCTATTGCCTCAGCTTATTCCCCTAATTATCACACTTCTATCTACGACTGGCGACCTTAAAAAAACTTCTGAAAACTTATCGACGAAGCCTAAATAGCCTAGTCCTTGTAGCTCAAGTCTACGGTATACTCTGCCTGTCGTCACCTGTCCTAAGGCTACTGAGGGCTTCTGGAGCCATGGGTAGCTGGAGTGGGAGCTCTATCAGTCCAGAGAGTAGCCCCAGTTGGAATGACGGTGCGATGTAATTCTTATAATCTGTTATCTTTACATAGTATAAAATAAAGTTGATTTAGAAGTCTGTTTGCTTAGATCTTTTAAACTACTCAAAGGATTTTAATTTTCAGCAATAGACAGTGATTCAATAGGAAGGTTATGTCAGGCGGTACAAATGTAAGTTGTAAATATTTTGGCATGCAATTTTATATTATAGGAGATAATTGTACTGCACTGTATCAACTTTTTTGTCCGCGTAGTCATTGTACTGGACTACCAGCATGCATTAACCGAGTAGAGATTAATCTGATATGATAATAAGTTATCAATGCTCAGAAGGATTTGAAGTATCAAGATAATCCTGAGTTTATTTATTTAGGTTGTTAGAAGCAAAAACATTATTTTAAAAAGTTCCGAAAAATTTTACTAAAATATTAGATAAATTAGACAAATTATAATAAAAATTTAAATAAAAACTTATCTTTTAGGAACGTTTTAGATACAATAGAAAACATATTATAGATTAGATTTAAAAAAAACTACATTTTGTCTTCGGACAAAACTTAGTACTAACTTGTACGTAACTACTTGATTATACAACAGTTCATTTTCAAATAAAACAACAAAATCGCTTTGAAATTATTTATTTAACATTTCTTGAATCTCAATCAAGCTCTTTCCTTTTGTCTCTGGCACGTAAATAAGGGTAAAAAGGAAAGCTACAGCACAGGCACCAGCGAAAATCCAGAACGTAATATGTCCTCCAAGAGTTGTGATAACCACACCGAAGACGGTAGTCACCCCGAAGCCAAACACCCACCCAACGGTAATCGTAAGAGCTGAACCCGTACTTCTAACGTTTGATTGGAACATTTCCCCGATGAAAGTGCCTGGGATGATACCAAACCCTGAAACAATGGGCAAAAATGTTTGCCGATTTTGTAGATGGTAGAGGTTACAAAGGTGTTTCTGGAAGGTATCTGCTGCCCTCATAATCCCTGTGAAGCAAGTCTTGTAGCAAACATTTTTCTTTTTCAGACCAGTTTTGTAACAATTTAAGGTACATGGCTACAACCCTTTAAATGACTCACTGCTGGGAACGGGTCTCTTCCCATTCCGTGGGAAGGCCTTGACCATACTCCACCACGGGACTTTAAATGTACAAATAATAAACTTACCTAAATCATAAGACAAGAAGAATATAATTAATGTGACTAGAGGTAACCACTGGAGACTCGCAGCTGATGAATGATCAATGTCATCTAAATAGAAATAAACGCCTAAAACTGTCTGAAACAAAAGTACCTAATTAATTTTTGTAATTTTAGCAATAATTCCAGATAACTGAAAAGGAATCCAGATGTTTGAATTATAGTATATAATATTAGGTTATAGTTATAGTGACTACAACTTTATTTTAAACTGTAGTCATATAATATGGTAGAACTAGTACAGATCGCCCGAGCTGTCATTGCCGCTCATGACACTTGAAGCAATTCTTGTGGCAATCTTAGTCCACTTGTGTAGTAATTCATACTTATGGTTACAAAGCAACTCAAAGTTCTAAATGCGGAAAAGGATAATATGAACTTAGGAACATTCAATCTAAGGAGCTTTTCTGCGAAAAGCAACTCACCAAACTCAAACAACAGAAAGCTGTTGAGATCAACAGCAAAATCTTGCGTCCATTTCTCTCCACGAAGACCGGTGTGATACAGCTGGCAAATATTTGCGTCAACCCTATTATTATCGTGGCTATGTCAGGCTCAATCGAAGATCCAGCAAGTCCGAATATAGTTGTTGCGAAGAATATCACAGCAATTATACCACTTAATTGCTGAAGAATGTTCAGAGTAAGGGTTATGATCAGAGCTTTTCTGTTGCTTTTGACTGTAAATATCTGTACCCATTCTTCTTTTATACTTCTTTTCTCTTCTGATTTCTTGATAGACTTTACCTTATCTAAGTCTTCGTAACGACCGAGATCTTCTAGAACTAATCTCACAGCACCCAAGTTGTCTATAAAAATGTTATTGTATCATATTTAGTTAAATTATATTTCTATGCGAGCAGTTGGTTGGTTTGACAACATCCGACAGGGGTTGCCCACTAACCCGTATCTCCAATCTGTGTTGTAGCAGCGTGGTGGAGTATACTCTAGTCCATATTTGGTTGTGAGGAGGTACCCATCTCCAGTAAGGGTTACAGACATGCTAGCAGTGATAGGTAGGACAATATCGTGGGTTTTAATTCCAGTCGCGGAGAAATCTTTTACCATAAAATGTCATAAAAACACATTTTGAAGTTTAAGTTTATATCAATTAAGAAAATTGTTAATTGCTATTAATGATTTTTCATCTTATTGTATACAAATACTACTTAACTTGCTAACCTTTCATCAAGAAATACAATGGCGTTTCAGGTATAAACAAAATGCCAATGCAATATATTGTTGATAATACAGTTCCAACATAACCAGTGACTGAATAGGGGAAGTAAGGCCCAATGGAGTACACTAGAAGCGTCCCAAATGTACTGAATATTCCCGTTCCAGTTAGCAGCATGCCTCGTAAATTAGTTGATCTGAAAGCCAAGATGCATATTTGAGTTATTGATATTGCTTCGTCTAGGAACCTTGTCTTCTGCAATGGTTAATTAGAGGAGATTATAAGCAGCATTCGGATTATCCTTAATCGTGTCAGAAAGCATGATACAATATTATATGTATAGGTGGCAGCTAGTAGCAAAATTTTAACATTCCAGTACATTGACACGAGATAACTTGCTATCTAAGATATTTAAGAAATGCCTACTGAAACATCAAAGCAAATCATCAAAATGTAAACATTGATCAAGTAGTCAAAGATCAAATTTAATTACAGGCGCCATGTATAAATTGCTTAGTAATTATTTTCTAATTAGTTTCTGAACCGTTCTGTAATTAAAAGCGCAGATGTACCTCTTCAAAGCCACTGAGCATCTATTGTCGGGTTTTCGAAGAAATTTGACGCAGCGAATTAAATTTGGGTAAAGGATAATTTGCCTGTCTAGTTTATATTGCGCGTGTATCATAGCTTATATTTATCGTTATATAGGTAGTGGTAGTTGTACCGACGAGGTACCACCATTAAAGCAAGCCAGTTCATTCAAAGGAGAAGTTGTCAGAGATTATGCTCTGAATAATGATGCGGTTACGAAGCACAGAAACGCTATCGGTCACCTATCCGAGTACCGACGGGCCCGAAGTTGCTTAACTTGTAAGATCGCTTGCGATCCACACTCCTAGCACGGCTATACAGACTTCGCCAACATCAGATCCATCCATCCATCCATCAGCCTTTGGAGGTCCACCGTTAGACATAGGCCTCCCCTAAATGGCGCCACTCCACCCGGTCCTGTGCCCTGTGGATCCAGCAGTTTCCCGCTATCTTCCTCAGGACATCAGTCCATCGAGCCGGAGGGCGACCTGTGCTCCCTGAGACTATGCTGTTTTTGCCAACATCACATACTAACGCATAATCACCACATATCTAAGGTTAAACTATCATCTACATACTAACGCAATTTCTCCAATATACACCAAGTTGGTGACAAAGATGATGCCAGTCCCAAGCCCAGTAAGGATCCTGCCAGCGAAGATCATTGCAATATTGGTAGCTGTCGCCAGGACCAAGAAGGCCAGAATGGATATACTTCCACCGAGAAGAAGGCATGGCTTCCGACCGATGATGTTCGAAAGGAATCCAGATACGTAAGGTCCTGGAATGAAATAAACATAAATAAAAACAATAATTATAAATAAATAAAAACTGTATCATTTTGTAAGCGTTAGAGGTTATAAAGAACTCGGGAGGTACCTCATCCATCGTGAAGCAAATCTTGTGTCAATTTCTTATGTTTCGGTAATGGTTGGATGTCGGAGACTTTATTCACGAAATGACCAGCACACTACCTTCTCTTTAGTAGTAAAGAGCTTTCCACCTCAAATATTAGTTCTTAGACATGGGTGTCCACTGTCCATGGGTCCAAATAACCAATACTTGTTTCACTGAAAATTGCGAAATTGGTATGTAAAGTTCACAATGGTTACCACTAATAGTTCCAACGTAGAGCAAAGATCCAATCAGAGATAATTCTGTCTCCGTGATCATCCGTGGCAAAGGTGACTGTTGAGGATCCTGCAGTTTAGGGATGACGGGTGCTGTCCAACCAAGTCCGAATCCCACCAGAGTTTGTCCTATATACACTGAAAAAAATTATCGCAACAATTAGGTACATGCCTTCAACGCTTTTTATGTCCCACTGCTGGGCACGGGTGTCTCCACACAGCCAGGGAAGGCCTGGAGCATACTCAACCACGCTGCTCCAATGCGGATCGATGGAGGCAATAATTTTAAGGTATATAATTATCAGATTTTCAGTGAGCAGATAAAATGGAATTCTAGATTATTCGATTAAATATCTATAGCATGATTTATAATTATGGGGCGTGTTTAACGATATAATTACGAGTATACTTACAGCATGCCGCGATACTCAGTTGCTTCTTAACGTACGGTTCCAATTTCATCGCCATTTTATTTAAACTTTACCCAAATATCACTGTTTTCACCATACATAAATATTGTATTCTTTTTAATGTTTTCTATTACTCAATACACATAAGATTCGTTACGCATAACGCTGAAGTGAAGTCAAAATAAAATTAGTATGTTGTGTTCAATATAATTCAATACAACTTGCCGCTTTGTAATAAGATTCAAATTCGATGGCACTTAATAATTATTACATAGACTTAATTTATAATCATTTGCAGCCAAGCAATTTAAATTTTATGTAGAAGTGTAAAGAAATCAAAATTGCTTGCAAAAACATAATTTAGCTCACAGTTCGTTATCGATACGACACAGATAAATAAATAGTTCTTATAATAAAAATATCTTATTTATATCTATCTAATCAAATAATAGGGTAGAATACGGAAAAATGGAACCCAATCTATACTAATACTAGCTGTGCCACGCGGTTCCACCCGCGTTAAGAGTAGTAACGTAATGCTTGATAGCCTATAACCTTCCTCATTAATGTAACTATCAGATACAAAAAGATGTTTTCATTTTTCATTTTCAGCGACTACTTAACACCAGGTATCCTACATGCTCGTCTGCTATTTCATATCGTAAAATATAATATTATGTTTTGTTTCTTGGTTTTTGAAAACGCATAGTTCTTTCAGAGAAAATATATTAACGAACTAGCTGATGCCCGCGACTTCGTCTGCATAGGATTAGTATTTCGAAGCATTCACGCAATATCCTAATGAATTGTAGCCTATATGTTGTTCTGATGTATAAAGCTCTATTATTGTAAAGTTTCATTAAAATTAATTCAGTAGTGTTTACGTGAAAGAGTAACAAACATTCATCCATCCATCCATACTTACTAACTTTCGCATTTATAATATTAGTGGGATATAAAGTGTATGTACTAAAAAAAATTACATACATAATTAATGTTTGTTCCAACTTAGCCAAATCCAGACTTTATCTTATCAAATATTGTATAACTTAATACAATATTTGATAAGATAAACGTAATAAATTTATTACATTACAAATTCGAGCATTTTCGCACGGCCTGTTAAAAAAAATATTCACTTCCGGCAAATTAATAATAAAATCAATCGACTGTCAAATCTATTGTCAAGCGTCTATTAAGTTTCAAATAACTTCGATTGGATTTTTAAGTTAATTGACGAAGTCGATGTAGTGGTTACCACGCCAGTCCTCCACTCGAAGGGCCCCGGGTTCGATCCCCGAATCCCAGGGCAAAGGGCTTGATCAACAAAGCTTATTTGACTAGTTTTCAAAAAGATGAGGGTGTATTTTATATCTTTTTAACGAGTATTTATGTTCACCCACCGTAACAGCCGAAGATTTTGATAAACCTTTTTATACTTAAGGGCGCAAGGGTATAGTCCCAAGTTGGTTTCATAGAAGAAAAAATGACGATCTAACTTTAGACTTTCGAGATACCTAAGGATGAAGATTTGAACATGTAATTTTAGTTACACTCTTGTAATAATTTCGTAAGACCACTTTTAAAGAAAAGTGTTTGTCTAGGCTCATTGGAGCGATAACTTTATTACTTCGATCGTGCGTAGGACGAACGGAAATAGGATTCGCATTGACCTTTGAAATCTCATATATTTTCTTGCTGCTAAAACCGATATACGGGTACCTATACCATCGCGCTGTTTTCCTGTTTAATTCGGAGATAAATCACCAAACTTAGTTAGATTGCCAATCAGAGTTGCACAATGCACGGCGAGCGTCACAAGTCACAACTTCGTTCGTAAGTTGTGATTACAACCAACTAAGTTTTGATTTGGGCTGTGTAACTTGAAAACTTGTAAGGTAAATAATTATTTTAAACAAAAATAAAACCGGCTTCGAGCTAAAACGTAATCCTACTAATATTATAAACGCGAAGGTTTGCAAGTATGGATGGATGTTTGTCTCTCTTTCACGTAAAAACTGAAAGCATTTAATTGAAACTTTACATTAATATAGCTTATACGTCAGAATAACATAAGTTACAATTTACAAAGATACTAAGTGAATTGCTCGAAATACAAGGAAATACTAATCCTGCGCAGAGAAAGTCGCCGTCACAAGCTAGTGAATAATAAATTAATTGAATTGTTACAGAATACAATAATCTATTTTGGAGTCCATCATATTTTTTAGTCGTAAGTATTTTAGAGAGTTCAAATTTTATTATTTAAAAGCGTCAATATTATTATAATAATTAATCTCTTAGAACATTAATTAATTCTCATTACGCTGAGGTAGAAGCTCTACACGTGATTTCTTCTTTTAAACAGTCATGTCATCAAAATATATTGCCCATCAGACCCAGATGCGAAAACACATTTCATCTCGAAGGAATATTGACGTCGCAAATAAAACTGGACTCCATTTCAATATTTAACAAAAAGAAGTATCAAAAAAGATACTCAGCCGTAAATAAGGTTAGGAATATTGCGTTCTATGAAAGTCAGAATCTACATCCAACTTCCCATTTGAGCTACGATAAAGTTACGTTACAATGTAATTTACTGCGCCGAAATCTCAAAACCCTTAACTTTACAACGCTCCAAACGCTTACAAATAAGTACTTGCCTTCAAACCTTTTTATGTCCCACTGCTGGGCACGGGTGCGTCCCCACAACCGAAGAAGGCCTAGAACATATTCCACCACGCTGCTCTAATACGTATATTGGTGAAGATACGGGTTAGTGGCCAACCCGTGTAAGATGTTATCAAACCACCCAAAAGGCCTCCGACCAGGTTTAGCGCCAGTTATCTGTCTATAACAACTGGAACCGACGGCTTACCGTGCCTTCCGAAGGATGGAAGCGCGCATGAAATTAGCCACTAGCGGTCACCCATCCGAGTATTGACCGCGTCCTAAGTTGCTTAACAATATGATCGCTTGCGATAAATAAATACTTAGAACTAAAAAATCTGCTGACAATAGTTACATTTTATTGTACTAAATTTTTCGTGTTTCTTTATTTTCTTGTTCCTGGATTTCCCGGACAATAACATGGTTTGGGGCACATTGATTTAGGGCCCTTTCGAGGACAGCCACCTTTATGGAACCCTCCAGCATTTCTTTCTTGAACTGCTTGCCTCATTTTGTTCATTAAGCAATTAATCTGATCCGTCAACTGCCCAACAGTGTTGCACATCTGTTCAAGAGCTCCCAAAGATGGCAAGCCATCCATTGGATTCTGGCCATAATCGCCTGGGGCTTGGTCTAGGGAAGAGCAACCCGATGGACAGGTTTGTACACTAATTTGCACATTTGATGGTTGCGTAGAAAGTGGCTTACAAGGAGTTATAGGCAAAGTAGGAGAATCCGATAACTTTGGTTGGCTGTACTTTTTACAATCAGCCCCACATTTTCTGAAAGGACAGTGTGCATTGGTTACCGAAGTTTGGTTAATTTTATCTGGTCCATCTTTATTGATAGGGCAATCGGTGTTTCCGCATTTGGGTGGATTGTTCGCGGGACATTGTAGGTTACTGCAGCTAAATGGTTCATTTGTACGTAATTCTCTCGGCAGAGACGACTTACAATCGGGACACGGGCAACACACTTTAATTATTCCGGCTTTTATGTCCTTTATTTTGCCAGGAGTGTAGTTCAGGCAAGCGTAGTGCATCCAACACTTGCACGCGCCTTGACATTGCAGTCCTGTCTTCTGTGTGACTGATCTAAGGCATATTTTGCAAGGATTCTTCACTTTCTTACATTTTGACATTATGGATTCACTTCCTTTTACATCGGTTAGATTCAAACATGATTAAAGGGGTTTGATTTCAATTTTTACACTAAAGTTGTCATTCTGAATTTTTCTAATCTTTAACTGACTGGAGCACCCATAGATTTATAACTGACAACTTGACTGTCTTCTAACAAGTTTGACACACTAAATAAGTCTTTTTCTTTTTTAAACATAATTTTTGTTTTTTAAAAGGTGATACCTAGAAGGTGATTACAAGGAATTGAAATTTTCTACAGACTTTTCTGCTAGCATTTTTTGTCCTGACAGCCAATGCTTATAGCCCATCTTATAGCCGATAAAGTAACATTGAAATTTAAAATGAAAAACCATATTTACTTTTATAATTTTTAATAAATAACAAGCCATAGTATTTTAACTTTGATTATGACTTTGACCATTACCTAGAAAGTTTATATCTCTTCCAGACAGAAAGATTATTATCGTTAAGAACAAACTATCTATTCGAAACATTAGGGATAATTTGCAGATTAACACAAAGCAAGAATTATCTTTAAATACCCAAAAACACAATATTATTATGAAATTTTGCAAAGTATTATAATCAAAGCAAGCTATCAGAACATAAATATAGGTTTAATAAAGCAACCAAGTAATGGCTGCATTCTTCACCACACATCTATCTATAAAAGGGACATATATTATGCTAGCGAAAAATGGGCAGAAATGCCAATCATACGACCAGAAAAAATGTTTGGCATCTCTAAAGCTCCCTCCCGCATCGCACTGAAGATGGAGGCCAAAAACTATAGCAAAAAACGGTAGCTTGCCGCGGCGACTGTTTTCATAAAACTAAGATTAAAATAAGATTTTTTTTCTGATATTATAAGTTACATGTTAGTCATACAATAGAACTGTCAAATTGATGATCAGTTGGGTCACTAAAACTCATGTACACGCTGGTTTGGCCGTCAGCCAGGCCGTGTACTGAAGAAATTAGAACCTTTACCAGCTCAAATAACTGAAGAATAGTATACCTACGTATAAGGGGAATTAAATTGTATACCGTATAAATAAAATAAATACCATACATAGTCATATCTTTATTAATTTCTGTTGCAGTTCTTATTTTCGAAAGTATTCATCATTTTGCTCATCAAATCTTTTAGCTGGTTAGACAGCTGCCCGACAGTGTTGCACATTTCCTCAATAGTATTAAATAACACTTTTTGGTCTTGCTGAACAGTCGAAAGTCCTGATTGCGATGAAGACGTTCTGGGAGGTTCGATGCAGGAATTTCCTGAAATGTCTTAACGTTACGACGAGCAAAAAGAGGCGCCTTTGAATTTATATATGAATCTGATTCTACCAATATAAAAGGATGAGTATCTACTTCTGACTGTTGATATGGGTAATATTTAGTAGAGTCTAAGTTATGGCCGATACTAAAAAAAACTCACCAGAATCAATAGATTTTGAAGAAATAAAAGAGCATGAGTTTGATCTTTGTGGGGTACAAAGATTATCAACGATACTTGACTTTGGAAGTCGTTTTGGGCAATGGGCGGGACAAGATGGACATTTTTTCTTCGGAGGCGAAGCTGATCTTTGGGGAGAAACTGGTTTTCTTAGAGGAGATGGTGATCTTCTGAGGTATGAAGTTTTACTTTTTGGGGGCGAAGGACAAATGGGAGGTGTTGGACACTTCGGAGATTTAATTTTTGTTGCTTCAGGAATTGGATCACATTCTGTAGGTATCAGTTTTGGTGATTCCGGTCTGGGAGACGTTAAAATCGGTGCTTCAAATGTGGGTATTGGCTTCTGGTTACTTGGACAGTCAATAGATTCGCAAGAAGGCAACTTAGTTGCTGGACATTGTTGATTTGTACAAGTATATGGAGGGTTTGTCAGTACTTCCTTAGGTTCGGACGTAGTACAATCAGGGCATGGACAGGTGATTTTTATTATTCCCGCCTTCACATCGCTTATCTTTCCAGGAGTGAAGTTGAGACATTTATAGTGTGCCCACCTCTTACAAGCACCTTTGCACTGTAAACCATTTTTATTGCTAACATTTTGCAAACATATTTTGCATGGATTTTTCACCTTACCACATTTCATGATTATGTTCACACTAGTTTATTTTTTTTAGGAAGAATCTTCATTGTGTATTTTATGATAGGTAATTACTCGTAGTGCGATACGTCTAAGACATTATTGATAGCGGTTGTAGATTTCGGTTAGGTAGGTCAGTTTATAATAAATCTATGATTATAAATCATAACTTTGATAATAAATTGATGATAAATGTCCAAGCCCAAAAATGAATGTGTTGATAAACGTCATTCAAAAAGCAGTAACAAATAAGACATAACAGTTTACTTTATATTTATAGATAATTTATAATAAATTCTGACATTATAACAGCTTGATAAACTATCAGAGGGTTTCCAAGTGAAAAATCAACCAGATAAAAGAAAATGTTTGAAAATACTATTAATAAAATTAACACACGAATCCTAGCCTCACTAGAGTAAAAGCGTTTGCCTGTCTGTAAAAAATATTGGCGAATCAATAATGTCAGTGTCAGCGTTATGGGCTGATCTGACGTCTGACGTCTGTCACTTTGAAAAGTTCGAAATTCTTGTTCTTGGTTGGTGGACTTGGTGGCTAGGTTAGGTTATGTCTAATTAATTCTTTACAAATTTGAAACAGTAAATCTTTCTAAAATGCCGTTTATGAAAGGAAGAGCACCTATTCGACGCACGTTGGATTACTTAAGCGCTGGCAAATTAGTTTTTAAAAACAAAATTAAGATATTCTCTGTCGCATACAACATAGTCGGCAAGAACAACACAGGAGCCAAGGAATTCGTTTTCTGGTATTTACCACAGATTCAGTATAAAAATCCGGATGTGCAGGTAGCTACACTGAAGAATTTAACTCCTACACCTTTCATTAAGTGCTATTTTGACGATGGAAGGCGAATTTTGGTTGACATAGACAATAAAAGTAAAGAGGACATTTTAAGCCACTTGATTAGCACTGTTGGGAAAAGTAAGGAAGTTTTGGAGTCAGAGGCCATTGCTGCTGAGAAGAAGGATAATCCAGCTAACTTTGGTATTGGTTGTGAAAGGGCATGCATATGCGAAGCCTATGGTCAAATACCTTGCTCCGGAGTCGTGCCATTACCTAAGTTTATGCGCGGGAAGTATATAAACCAAACTGATTAGATTAGGGATGAAGTATTTTAAGTAGTGTGAATAATTGTATAGATTAAGCATTGTTTTAATATAAAGTTTATAAATTGAATGTTTTTCTTTCTTAAATTACTTCTTGTGGTGACTTTGAATTAATAAGAAATTGTGTTTATTTTTATTCAAGTTATAATATTATAAAGAAATGAAATAAAATACCAAAAATATACCGATTATATTTTACTAAAAAAACACTAAACATATTCAATTACCAAACTATAACAATTAATAAACTTTAAATGATTAAAAAAAGATAAATTAAAAAGTTATAATTTATAATACCTGCTATAAAATAAATCTACATCAAAATACCAATAAAATAGTTCAAACATTTTACAATATTTTTAAAAAAATTACGTTTTAAAACATTGTAGGTAGGTACAACATACAAGCAAAAATACTTCAAATCAAATTGTTTTAGCTTAACAGAACCTTCGGTTGGAAATGTGTTACACAAAGATAAAATAATTATGACCTTAATTTTCTTATAATTGATTACTTTTGAAACAATCCTTTACAAACAGTACAGGAACATGAAACCATTTAACAAACTAACATTTAGAATAGGACCCTTTAAAATGATGACCTTTAATCCCTATAGCCATTAACGCAGCTGCAATATAATGCATGTTCTCAAACGCTGCAAAAGTTCTTGCGTTGCAGTGGAGGAACAGGTCATCATCCACTTCAGGACCCCGAGGGCAGGTGTGGAAGAATATCCAAGGGCAACCCGTGCAGCTTTCCAAATCCTAGAAATGGTATGAGTAGTAAGTTGAGACCGGAGTTGGTATGCTATAAGAGTTTGGTAGGTGGTAGAGCTTACAGAGGCTGCTCAGGGAGGTACCACCACTGCCCTCATAGCCCACCATGTAGTAAGTCTTGCGGCAAGTGCTTGTGTTTCAGTTGTGGAGCCGAACACTATATTTGAAGTGACCATTTTAGTCTTACTGAGTAGCAACGTCTTTATGTTGTATCATCTCAGATAGGACTTATCTCCTATTTGGGGAGAATAGAAGAATTTTTTAAGTCCGACTCGTAGTTCCAGAGATTAGAGCAATAAAACAAACAAACAATACTTTTCAGTTTTATATTACGTCTGCTAGTTAGATAAAATGATTGTATCCACACAACTTTAACTTACATTCAAACTAAGTCTGAATTCATCGTGTTTCTTACTATGAGTGGGACCAGCTACGACCACAGTAGTGTTCATGAAAAGCTCTTCTTTGGATTTGCACTCTTTGGATTCAGTTCGAGTTTGTGACGTCATGTCTTCGCTGGTCTTGTACAGGAGAGGACTGACGGGACATTTCTAGAAATATACAATGTATTGATATACCTACTAGCTAAAGTCTTACAAGTAAACTCTGTTGCTTAAAACCAAACATAATCCACCGTACATTGTACCTACCTATTGTGGGTAGCTTTGGTGGGTAGGTATAGGAAAATCAATCAACTGGGAATGGACATTATGTGGGTAACTTTAAAAGCCTAGGTACATAGATATTCATGCCCGTCAACTCCTTTTAATTATTAAAAGCAATTGGTCGTAAGCGAAAATATTCCTTGAAACAGGCGCCGACGCGACGCCGCGTTGTACCCAAACACATCATTGTTCTATGTCTGGTCTGTCTGCGACGTACGTAATGTTTTAGGTACACGCTATAGTGCCCACAAGTTTCGCAAAATGTCGGACAATTCCATGTCAAAGATATTTCAGTAGGTACCAGATAGGTAATGGTATCCACTATCCATCGTATATCCAAATGTCACAAACGCGAAAGTTTGTATGGATAGATGGATGTTTGTTACTCTTTCACGTAAAAACTACTGAATAGATTTTAATTAACTTTACAATAATATAGCTTATACATCAGAATAACATATATACGTAACTTGGCTACAATTCATAAAGATATTGTGTGAATTGCTCAAAATACTAATCCTGCGCAGACGACGTTGCGGGCACCAGCTAGTACTAAATATAGGTCCCTACGATTATAATATCAAAACAAATAGGTAAGTAATACAATTACATTTACTTGTGTAACGTAAACACGGACTTCAAAATTATCGCTCACATACCGAATGGGTACATCTTCTTCTTTATCTTCTTCTTTTAATATATATAAATTACGTGTCACAGTGTTTGTCCGCGATAGACTCCTAAACTACTTAACCGATTTTAACCAAATTTGCACACCGTGTGCAGGTTGATCCAACTTGAAAGATAGGATA
>DWQK01001419.1:0-15701 GCA_018231225.1 Noctuana stator
AAGAAATACAGTCGATTTGAGAACCTTCTTTTTCGTTGGTTAAAAATTATTAGATAATATTTATTCATTTGTTGTGCTTGTTTTCACCAGAAGTTTTGAAAATAATTGGATAGAGAAAGCAGTGGATAATGGAGGCGGGCAACATATTGTATTTACCAATAAATGAGGTCGAAGAGAAAATTAATCGTTTAAACGTACACCTATTATGTGACATCAATATGATAGATGCTATCGAGGTACGATCACAAGGCACTTTTTGCAATATTCCTGACAATTCGACAAATCTTTGAAAAGAATAAAAGTATGCACCTGTGATAATTAACGCTTCACGCGTCACACACATCCACATTAGGATTCCCTGTGTCGTGGGTGCCGTGGACACATACAAAGACAAATACACAGACACCCAGATCGAGAACAGAAAAATAAATTCATCATTTAAATTTCTGCCCCGCCGGGGATCGAACCCCTTCGAATGGTGGACTGGCGTGGTAACCACTACACCACGCTGGTCGTCTATTAGGCAATATTTGCAAGTCTGTATTGTTATTAACAATGAATATTATTGCGGATGGATTTACGAGCCAACTCTTGGAAACAAGCAAAGCTTTTTGACAATTCGTAACCGATAATGCTTGGAAAAACTCTGACCTATTGCATTGCTATTGTATTTAAAATATTGTAATTTAAGGCTTGAAATATGAATTGTGTTTAACATGCGTTAGGTAATAACTTAAGAACAGCGAGTGTAGAAAGAAATTAAAACCAACATTTATAATACTCAATAAGATAGCTATTTACAAGAGTTTTTTTTTTTACTAATTTTGAATGCAGTACAAGTTCTGTATCTTCAGGAAGAGTCCTATAACTATTTGGAGGATTCTATCCTTTATTCCTTCTTTATTTATCTTCAGAAAATTTATTTACAACAGCACAAATAACGCTTAAGAAGTTTTGTAAACCGAGGGCCTAGCACGAGTTTTAACAGTTTACTGTAAACTAGGTTTGGTTCAGGTTTGGCCCATACATCTACTGGCAGCGCCCCTAGCGAGCGCGAGGAGAACTAAAAGTGGACAGTGTTCATTGCTCGTTTTCTTATAGAAATGCAACTTTGTACTGTACGAGGTTGGCAATGTATAGCGTGATAGTTGCTCGATCATGTTTTTCTAAACTGTCAAAACTCGTACTAAGCCCACAGGCTGCTTAGAAAACTAATCCAGGCTAAAGTATTGTAGTAACGAAAACTTACTCATAGTTTCTTGGCACTAAGCATTACTGGTAACATAATATTCACATGTAATTACACAACACGGTCGAGCTGAAGGTGCTAAAGCTTACTGTACACTGGTCTTACATTTTAGGCCCAATGCACTATTAAAGTTTATTAAATAAACAAGTAGAAATAGGTTAGTGACTACTGACAGGTTCGTACCAATTTTTCTCTACTTTTAAAAATATGATGAAGATAAATCATTCATTTGGCAAAGTAAAAATGGTCGGTGGTACTTCGTAAGGCTATATTTTATTTAAACAAAGGAGGATGCAAACTAACTAATATTCAGTTGTTACAGTAATCCATGGACACCCTTGTGATACCTAAAATAAGTATTTAATGTACATAAATACAATACTTAAATATAAACAAAACATGTGACAAATTCTAATCTGACTGCGGAAGAAATAATGTGCTTAAAACCTTGATTTATATAAAAAAAAGGATAAGAGCGGATTGATAAATAATCTATACTAATATAATAAAGTTGAAGATTTTTTTTGTTGAATGCGACAATCTCGGGATCTACAAATCGCATTTGAAAAATTCTTTTTGCGTATGATAGCTACATTCATGGCTATCAAGCATTACGTTATAATTCTTAACGCGGGTGAAACCGCGAGGCACAGCTGGTTATATTTATGTTCTCTACTCATCTCAATACTTGACCGGTGTGTATGAAACGTAACGTTAACAGTAATGCTTAGATCATTACGTGTCAGCGGGGCACTTTCGCTGACGCTGTTCGCTACGCGTTTGTTTTGACTGCGAAGGCACGTGGTCAGCGTTAATACTTTCGATCTCGAACCGAGCATCTTCTTATAGCTTCTACATAGATGGGTATACTAATGGTATTCGTTCATGGGAGTCATGAGCATTGTCTTTGCATATCGGGACTAGAATGAGCTACGGGTACCCTCTGTCTAAAGCTACTAGGGGCTTACAGGGTTGCGGGTGACTAGAATTCCCGAAGCATTCAAATAATGTGGCAGAATGCCGTCGTATATATGGAAAGTCCTCTAGGTCATCAAGGTTATGAAGCTAGAGGTCATCGAGTTAGGGGCTAGTCCGTACAGGGCGTTGTTTAGGGAGGATAACGAGGGGATGTTAGTGCGGTAGGAATCCCACAAAACCCGGTATTACTGGGATAATACCCGAGGACGCTTTGGAGGGCAGGCAAAGCCGTTGGTATCGATAGGTTATAGTAGAGCTGACTTTAAAATCCTATAAGAAACTATCCAGACCATCTGGTTATTAATCCGCAAATAGGACTATAGCGGTAATGTTTAAACGCGATATTCAACCTGTTTCTTGTTTTTATCGGTTTAAAAAAGTAAAATTTGTTATTTAGTGTACCTCTATGAAAGAGTTTTTCGTGCCCTTATTTCAGGCTTTTTCGGTCACACGAAGGGATATCTAGCGGTTGAATATGAAGCTGTAGTTATACGTTAAGAGAGATGAATAAATAAATTTCAAAATGAGATAATTATCTTCTACCCAATTTTTTTATCAGTATGTTAATTAGCGAATCTTATATCCTGTTGCTACCCAAGCATAAATTTATTTTAAAACTAGTTTACTTGATGGTGTTTATCTATGTTTCTGTATAATTAAGTAGGTATAATATTATGTTCATAATTATTATTCAATCTTATGCGAGGCTAAACACGTAATTTACAAATATTAGCTGCAGACATTAGCGATAAAATAGTTTTATTAACTAAAAATGTCTAATACGGACGATCTTCTTAATAACAACGACAACTTAGAGTTATTCTTTATTATATTGTTCACCATAAAAATTAAATTTTAAAATGACAGAAGGAATTGTGTTTTAAGTGGACTGACACATAGTCAGGGTCACATAATATGGATTTGTTCCAATATTGGCACATACTGCAAATATAATGTCGCCCCAGATTATTATTATATTCTTTAATATGCATCAAAGTAAAAATAATTATAATGAACTAGTTAGTAATGTTAGCAGAGATTGATCATAAAAGGAAGGAATAAAAGATTGTAGAAAAGATACAGTCAAAGCGATAGATATTGTTCCTAAACGATTCATTATTTAGTAGATTAGAATTAAAGGAATCCCATAATACCCATCTTTGCAATGATGGCATGAAACAGATGATGACAGCCAAGGTTAGTTATAATAATAACAGCTATATTGATCGACTAGACAAATTACTAGTTTTGTAGTTCATTGAAGATATATATTTCATTTTGTGATGGCTCTGTAATTACGGTAAAACTAATGCCAACTGTTAGCTAATATAAGGCTTTAAATTTCGTATGCTCGGAGGCCAAAACGTGGCAAAACACAATGCATGAACAATATATCATAAAATTATAATTGTATACTTTATCGACTACAACGCTTTTAGAGGTAATAAATATTTTCTTAAAAATCATTTTATCGCAGTATAGTGTTGACGATTTGGAATTTTAGATCTTCTGTTTATTATTAGCCAACCGATTTTATAATGCCTACATGTCCTGAATTAAATATATGATTTTTTTTCCTCTTAAATCTTAAGTGGTTTTTATTATGTGCTACTACGTGTCACTGGCTTCTTAATGGACTCGTAATCGTCTCGCTTTGGAATAACGATCAGTATCGTGAAAGCTCGCGATAGTCGAAAAACTATAACAAATTTTGAACAATTATTTAATGAAATATTTATTAAAATTTTCGTGTCATACCATATAATAAAATATAATAAAACATCAGTGTTTACATGTATATAAGTAAACCGGTACTATACCTACGTGTTATACCTACTTATATGTTATATCGCATAGTATGTTTACAACAGTCTATAATATTAGAACTTTGTACTACAAGTGCCAAAGTAGAAAGTTCCGTTGGAAGATAACCAACCTTGCATAATTCGTAAACACATGTTCTACACTTATGTTGTGTCTGTTTTATTTAGTCATATGTAGAAGGTTACTTGTGTTGTAGATGTCGTAAAATCTTAGACGTTTTAACATGCTCGTTCGTTAAAAACAATGTTCGTGCTTTGTACAAAGGGTCATCCTTGTATAGTAATACAAATTATTTTAAATGAAAAACAAATTTAAGCTAAAAAGTAATACCTAAGTAACTTTAAATACTACAAAAAAATGACTGAACTCTTACAGACCTCATTTATTTTGGAATCCTTTTTAAAGTCGGAATATTTTGGAATCCTTTTTAAAATCCTTTTACCTAACTTTTCGCCTACCGCTAGTGTAACTTGGAACAAAAATTGTAAAAGACACATTTCAATTTAGTTATTCGTTAACGATTATGTTCGATGCAAGGTACAACAGATGGGTAACTAGGTACATTAACTACAAAGAGTTTTCTCAATGGCAAACACGAGTAGCTCAATAACGAAGCTTCAGCTAACAATCGCTGATTTATACTAGCTATACTTTAAACAGGCATATCAAGAGAACAATATATAATTCAAACGAAGGCAAGTAAACGTGGGAATTTACACTAATTCGTAAATAATAGCCGTTGCCTCAGCCTCCTCCAAGTTTGAAGCAAATAAAGTTCCTTATCTCGATTAGGTACAAGCAATTTGTTCATTACGGTAAGGAAAGATCGCTTGGAATCCGTCTACGTTATCTGTCTACCGAATCTAAAAAGAATAAGAATTTGAATTTTAAATTGTGTATATTTTTTCAAAGCTTTTCAAATTCTATACAATTTGAAACGATTGGCCGGTTACACAATGTTAGACCGGAAGAAATAAACGACGAAAAAAACTCTCGGTACCCCTTCAAAATCAAGCAAGTATTATTTATAGTTAGTACATTATTTGGTACGCAGTAAGCTTTAGTTTAGTTTAGTAAGCACACATGACAGCTAAACATGCGCATCATTTGACGAGATAAATAAAATATATAAATAAATAACGGTTAACACTCACAGCCCCAAACTAGGATGCCCTGTGTTGTGAGTGCCATGGACGCACACAAAGACAATTACACAAACACCCCGACCGGGAACAGAAATCTAAATTCATCATATAAACTTCTGCATCGGTATCGAACCCATGACCCGTCAAATGGATGATCGGCATGGTAACCATTACACTCATGGGTCGTATGCATTACATTATTACAACAATTATTATGTGTATCCTGTACGCTGTCATGAATATTAAAAGGTCCGGAGAATTGTCATCAAAGCTTACATCTGATACAATAATAACTGCCTTTGTAGAATACTTGCCTTTGCATTACTCATAATAGCAAATAATAGTATCAGAAGAATTTAAAGATCATTTATTAATAAACATTAACATACAAATGATTATTACAATGCGTGCAGGTGGTGATTTCAAGGGAAGAACACGGATGTGCTATAAATATTGAATTTATCATATTGTAGGAATAGAAAGGTCTGTCTTTTAGAGTTACAAATTCCGGATTTAAGATGTTCTTGTTCGTGTTCTTTATAATAAAATAATTTATAATGCCCAGCTCACACAGAGACACTGCTTCTCGTTGAGATAAGATTAAGGCAAAATATTCCGGATTTTCAAAATCGGATCTCATACTATTATATTTAGTTGTCCAAATGTTGTAAATATGTAGGTACGTGGTTTAAGTATGGAATACTACGTTCGTTAAGGTTCGTTGAGTTTTATCAGTCATTGTTGCAGGTTCTCACGGAAGGTTTCTGACACACTTACACACTTTTCTTGTTACGTACTTGTAGTAACTACGTAGTACTAAATATGTTTATTCATAAATGTACAATATGCCTAATTTAAAATTGTTAAGGGCAAAAGCTAAATACAAATTTCCAAATACCTATACTATCAATAATATGCATGTAATTAATGTTTGACTATACAACCTTTGTTTATTTAACTTTTTTATATCCACCAATCCACATTGGAGAAGCGTGGTGGAGTATGCTTCAGGCCTTCCCTGGTTGTGGGGAGAGACCCGTGCCCAGCAGTGGGACATAAAGGGTTGAAGGATTACAACCTTTGTTAACCTACACTTATTGACAAATAAATGAATTGAATTGAAAAATCCTGTAAATCCCACCAATTTTAAAGCCAGCGTGGTGGATAAAGCCTTCGCCTAAATCCTTGCACAGAGAAAAATAAAATTATTTTGATAGGTGTAATAACCTTTCAATACATTGAACCGTCAATATATTTTCAGATTATTACACGTATTTAGATAATGTGTGTTAAAAAGACCCGCGCAATCGGTGTTAATTGTAAACGGAAATTGTTTGAAGATGACACATGGTGGGTGGCGCGACCTATTGACCTGGCGATGTAATGGAACCTAGTCAATAGTAGATACATTTTGAGTGCTTTATAACGAGTTTATATCCGCAAAGAACATAGATAAAATACCGTGCTATAGGACGTTATCTTTACACAAATGTTCAGCCTGTTTCCGATGGCCCTACTCTCCCTCTGTCTTCTCTTTCCCCTTTTATAATTTAAGTAGATACTTAAGTTACTTAGTAGGTACTTAACCTATACCTCAGCTATCTGTACGGTTTTCACCAATGGATATACTGGTTTATAAGAAAAGTATGTAAATTGGCTTAAATATGACCAATAATGCTTGAGATGTCGGAAAAAATGTGACTGGGGGATTTACAGGCGTTCGCCATGTAAACTTTGTTTCACGTTTTAATAAATTGTAAAGCATAAAAATTACATACACAAAGCTTGCAGTTAAAGTATTTTTTAAGGTTGACTCTCAATAACTTTTTTTCAGGTAATCAAATAGGGTCTAAAATAATAGTTTGTTCACAAAGTGTTTTACTAAAATAATAATATATCTAAGCTACACAAAGACTAGTAAAACATAAAAGATAGATGCTATTTAAAAAAATGCCTTGATGTGCCCCGAGTCAAATCTCCGAGTTCCATCTTCGGATTCCTAGCGCAATACCGTTTGTCGGCTAGCTTAAAGCTCAAACCACGACTCTATCACCCAGTGACCCGTGCGTTATATTCAATGTAACGTGACATTACGTAATGGACACGTAACGTCTTCGCTTTCGCTGTCCGACCTCTGACTTTTATTTTTATAGTGATTTATCGCACACAAACTATAATCTGTATTTGGCATAGATCGGTTGAGGAAAGATAGGATAGAGGATAGAAAAAAAATAATTTAAGAATTAATTTTTTTGGTAATCTATTATTCTCGCGGTTTTTATTCCTCCGACTATTTCATTTATGATAATTATAGCTATGATATTGGAGCCTATACTGTTTGTATATGTACTCGTATATGCCTATGTATTTCTGTTTATTTTAATAGCTTGACGTATTTTTAACATACTAGCAGATTAGGTATAATACATTCAACAAAATTCTTAAATCTAAAATTATTGTTATTATTTAGGTATATAGCCTTATTCATAGTATTTTGACGACCCGCGTGGTGTAGTGGTTACCACACCAGTCCACCATTCAAGGGTCCCGCGTCCGAACCCTTTATTCTTAGTGAATTTAATTCTGTTCTCGGTCTGGGTGTTTGTGTATTTGTCTTTGTATGTGTCCATGGCACCCACACGGAATCGTAATGTAGGGCTGTGAGTGTGAAGCGTTATTTATTGATTTATTTATTTATATTACCTATAAACGAATAAAAAGCTTTATTGAGTACAAAGCAAATTAATGAAAACTTTCCAACTTTTAACTTCATTGGTCACAGCAATTTTAAAGACAGGTTATTAATTAGTGTAAGTGAAGCTAAACGCTCAAGGTTGGGAGAAACTAGTTTCAGATAAATTTATGACATTGTAATAATTATTCTGCAATGTTAGCAAAACATCTATTACTTTGTGTAAATAAATAAATAAATAAAAACATATTTATTCATCATAAGGTATTTGTATACGCTCGATGATCGTCAAAAACACAGTACATTGGCTTTAGGCACCCCTTTGGCTAAGGTAGGCCGGGAGAAAAAAGCCCGCGGAAAATAACTCCGGCACTATATGTACGAGTATGTCTATGTCTGTATTAACTGTAAAAACAAAAGATTGTATCATCTGTACCGACCTTTAAAATAATAATTATGTTTCGTAAGCCAACCAATGTAACACATAACGTTATGAATTATATTATCAGATGTCTTGTATATTACCATTTTTATTGATATATTAATTTATGTTTATTATATTCGAAAGCCTACTTTTTACCGACTTCAAAGAGGTGAAGGACATGGAGGTTCTATGTTCGGATGTATGTATTTTCCCCCCCTTTTTAATGTTTCTAAACCGATTTTGATATATTTTTTTACTGATTTACGTTATCGAATTTCATAACACACGACCGGAAAATGATATTATAAACAGACAAAAGGCGACAATATGCTGACAAAAACATTAGTGCTAGATTATTTGGTAGAGCTTATAAAGTTCGCACGGAATGTGCTACCGCTGCCCTCTTTACCTGCCGTTAAGCTGGTTTTGTGCAGGTTAAGCAAGTACGTGGATTCCGGTTGGGAACGCTGGATGCCGGACACATGTTTGAGGCGACCATGTCAGTCCCCATCAGTAACAACGCTTTCTCGTAAGATCTCAGATAGGAATTCTCTCCTAATTGAGTTTGAACGAGATGTTAATAGATTTCAAAACTTCTTAACTCACGCATAAACAATAATCGTAAACGTTTATGTTTCCATTCCATTTTATTCTCGTCTTTTAAAAATTTGGATCCAGTCTCTATATTGTGTGTTTACCGGTGCGCAGTTTATGTTATGAAGAAATTTAGTTCAGTTAATTATGACTAGAGCTGCTTCCACGATGTAACTATACGGTAAAAGTTATTTATTTACATAATTATGTATTTTCTCTCGCATAGTACGAGTAATGCTTCCTTCACTTCACCTTGACACCGCGGTTGTCGTAGAAATCTAATGGTTAATGTAATTCTCGTCGGCACTACAACCTTGGATGGGATACGATAATAGATATATTTGGTTAAATTTTTCTCGTTGCCAAACCTACGAGAATTAGCAAATATTCAGAATATTGCGATATCTAACAACATGCTGCGTTTCTTGGAGGATTTCAATATAATTTTATTAAACATTGTAGACTTAAATCTATATGTTTTAAAAATTTTTTAAAAAGTGGAGACAGATTATTTCCGCTGGCTTTTTTTCTCGGCTAGCCATTGCCAAAATGGCGCTCATAGCAGACGATTACATTCATAAAGTGTATTTCATAATAAGGATATCTATGAGACATTTAATAAAAGTCAGTAGCCAGCTTATTTCCAATGCGAAATTACGATATGAAAATTAAGTTCCAGCGTGCGCTGTTGCAACTCTTTTACCATAAAAAAAATACTTAAAAATCAAGACGCATGTCGATAAACTTTAACAATTGAATTATTCCGTCCCTTTCATTACGTGTACCCAATTGCAAATAAAATATCGTCGATATTCGTCAAGCTGTCGTCTCCGTAACCGGCCATTGTTGCTTTTATCTTGCATCGTTACACAGATCCGAGCATCTTGTCGAGAGTGGGTCAATACGTTCATTTCATTCTTATCGCTCCATTCATTCTTTTCATCGAATTGACGGCACTTGATTGGTTGCTATATAATGGTTTCAGATCTCTTAAAAATTTCAATACGATTGCAATTATGCTGATATGACAAGAAAGTATATATGTACGATATACCTAAGTACCTAATTGAAACTTAACTGACAGGCAGATGAGCTATCAATAGACGTATAATTAACTTTATTAAACTAGACAATTATCAGGCAACCAATCCCATTAAAAGAACTGGTGGATCTCATTGGTCAATGTCCTCGGCCTAATGTTAGTCTAAATTTCACGTCCAGACTTGGTGTTAGTTCCAGTTTGAGTGATGGAGCATCAAGCTCTAATTCTTAGTTAGGCGGCAACAGTCCCCGACTGGTCGCCAGTCCGAAGTTTCTATCACGTGTCACGTGTCTATCCATTGGTCAATGTATGTGTCATGTGTCTATCTCATTGGTTAGTGTATGCGTTACGTGTCTTTCTGTTACGTCAATTTAGGTGTCACGTGACCGCTGCTTGAGATAACTGACTTAAACAGACAAAAGTAACAAAAGATAATTCACCAATGCATTGCTGGTGTTGAAGGAGATATACCTATTCGCTTTGGATAGATATGTGTCATTAGTAATAAAATAATTTATTGACTAATTGAAAATAACTAGCGTTCTTTTAAAAACGAAAAAAAATATCTAATCTCAAACATCATTATTAAAAAAAACTTTAATCAATTTAAGACGTGTAATGATGTTAATTACTTTGTTTTAATGAGTGTCAAGTACAGATGTGTCATTATCCATATATTTTTAATTTATTTTAATGTATACTTACTCATATTTAAAAGGAATTTTGTACATCCATAAATTGGTTATCAGCAATGATGGATGTCATTAATCATTTAAATAGATATTTTTATGAATATTATAATTCTCGATGCATTCAAGAATGTGTTTACATTGACTTTGATAATGAACTTTATACATGTAAATTAGGCTTTGACCCTGAATCATATACATAATAGTTAAACGAATTTAAATGCAAGTTTTATAGATTAACATAATATTTTAGCAAATCCAAGTATTCACGCGTTGAAGTCATGTTATTAAAGTTAATTATTTTCTATTTTTTAGTTCGGTTTGGTTTTAAAGCGTGTTTTTTAATTTTTTTTTTCTCTTCTTGGAATACCGCCTCTTCGCCATTTAGCCGATAACCCAATAGAAACTGTTAAAAACTTTATAAGGGTTTGGATAGGATGTAGCTAAACCTAATTATGCAGTCTTTATGCACTATTTACGGTAAAGTTTTAAATAAATAAACAATGCATAAATGCATCGCAGGTTTATCTATCTACTGTTCGGAACGTGATGGGTACAAATGCCTCAAAGGTTAAGATGCAGTCACAGGGCTCATATTGAGTTTAATTTGCTTATTTTTCTTTCTATATCTATATATTCGTATCTATAGGTTATCAATAAAACACCTCTAATTTAGACAAGACAAAGAACACAAGAACATTTAAGATAATCTTTACTTTAATACGGATTATTTTAAAAGTTTATTTTACTTCGCTGTAAGTGAAAGAAAAATGTGATTTCAATGTATACCCGTTTTTATACGTGTAATATTACAGTTGCAAGAAAAGTTAAAGGTAACATTTAACCTAATAATAATTAATGAAAAGATAATGAAATTAAAGAAAAGTTTAAAGTTAAAGGTTAAATAATTTAAATTTTGAAGATTTTATGTTGCGCGGAATGTCTAAAATGCTTTGAATCCTTCAAAAAGTGTAAAACGATACATTTAATTTTGAACGACTTTTTGTTTTATCAATTAGCAAAACAAAAACAATTATTCAAATTGGTCTTTAGCTTTATAATATTAGTATAGATTGTATCGTGATTATAGTGAAGATACTTTTATAAATAAAATTTAGATGGGACTGTGAATCTAGGTTTTTTATTATATCAAAGGTTTATCTATCTGGTACGTATATATCGACTTTAAATAAGATTCTTGCAACTCGGTGTAAGAATGAAATAATACATTAGCGAGCTTATCTCATACAACGACGTACATTTGAAATATCAATATGATATGCCGAATCATTTGTTTCTCAACATCATTAATATTGAAGTACATACCATGTGAACATCTTTCTACTCTCATATGATTAGACTGGCCTTTACCTGTCACATGCATAATATTAATGAGTACTAAATATGTAGAATGAATAATAAATGTCTAGACATCGAAGCCTGACTTCGAAACTCTTAAGACAAAACAATTGTTTTTGAGGTCTTGCATAGTTATTCATGCTTTTGCATTTAACCCCTTGACAGAATAGTTCATTGATGGATCGTAAAATGAATGACACTTCGACATTGACATATTGCATAAAATTAAGATATAAACATGTTTCAAGTACATTTTTATTGAAAGGCATAATCTATCTGAGGTTTTATGGTTCTCAATGGATTTTCATTTTCAATATTTTTCGGTATGTTACGATTGCTTTATTACTGTTCTTAAGGAAAAACGAGTGTAACTCTATTTTACTATATAATACCTAGAAAGTTATCAACAAAATATGCAATTGAAAATAGTAAAGTGTAATACAATATATTATACATAATGTAATGTAATACATAAATAAATTATTATAAAATTATTGAAAATAACGAATGTGTTACAAGTAATAACTTAGAAGGATAAACGCACACACGTAATTTATGACGATCTTTTCAAGTGCATTCTGTAAAAGAGTCATCATGTGAACGTGGCCTTATGATTCGATGCTCGCTCATCTGACCTTAGGCTGTCATCGACTCACTATAGATTGTAAGGTGAATATTAAACGATTAACATAGAGTCGTTGAAAAACACTTTACCACTTTACCTAAACCGAATGTCAGGTGGCATTCAAAATTTATAAGATAATTACTCGTAAATACGGTTTTATATATTAAAGCTATAAGTCTTTTTGTGTGGATTAATTTCTATTGAAAGATTTTTTTAATGGCTAATGTATTATTGAACGTCACTGTAAAACTGTAAATATACTTAATTGATTTGCCGTAAATAACACTATTAAATAATATTTTGTATTGTGATTGATAAATTGTTGGTGCGTTCAAAAGTTCTAGAACTAATTTCTGATAAGACGGTATCTATTTGAAGAATTGCATACATATTATTGAATAACAGCCCAGTTTTAGTAGGTAGCTATTTATAATAATATCATTTACATCATTACGCAGTTTATTTAGCGGCAAACAATGACATAAGATTGAATGAATTAATTTTAAACTCAACTCGTTATAATTTTGTAAATATTTTTGTAGGAAAATATTTAAGTGGCCATAGAAAACAGTAAATTTTGTAGTAAATTGCAAAATATTTGACAATATATTTGCCTTAAATACAAATAAATAATTGCATAATTAGAAAAACAAGCAAAAAATCCAGAGGTTTTTTCAGCAAGAATTAATATATTTTGTTCGAAAATGAATATTTTATCAAGTATCAAAGCCGTAACAATTAAAAAAGTAATAAAATATAACATTAAATCTAATATGGTATTAAGTTTAATGTTAATAAAGTTGTAACATTCAAAGTTCAAGAATATTAAACGTTGGGCGCGGCGTTTCGTATGTACGAGTATGTGGATACCGCCCGCTCACTTACAAAACGCCGTATAGGTTATTGAAGATTCCTCGATAGAAGTTACAGTATAGGTTTCGAGCTAACTGGTTGAAAATTTAAAGTTTAAGAACACGAAATACTTCTAAAATGTTAACCATAAAGCACGAATCGACTATGAAATCTGCAAGTAAATAAAAAGATCGTAATATTTGCTAGAAAGGTTATTCAGCATTCAGAATTTATTTTCTTGTACAAATTTAGCATGAACTGTCATAGATTTTCCCTCTTTATAACAAAGAATTTGCTATTCCCTGTATCATATTCTCTTACAAACGATTAATTGCCATTACTAAATAGCACAGAGATTATTGAAGATACCACGATAGGGCCGAAGCTTACGAACAGTTGAAAGGTTAACCGAACGGTTAATAATGGTTACAGTGAAACGTTCGATATCCTATGCGCTTGCATGCTATGAGATATTTATTGTTTGCGATATCTATTTAAAATTTATTAGATTTTTTAATAAGTATTTATATATAGCAAGGAATATTGCCACGACCTTCAGATATAGGACAGATATTGTGTTACTATTTTTGCAAAAATATTTCCAAAAGGCTGTCCTCTTTTTACTAATTGTTACCATAATTTTTATTTACAACGCTGTAGTTTCATCGTAAATAAAAGATTCTCTTTACTTTGTTACTTATGACTTATTCTATTGTTATGTTAATATAAGAATATTGTTATATTATACAAAATACTTTGCTTTTAAACTGTAGTTTAAATTAAAACATAAATTTTATATAGTATCAAGTACAGTATAATACAATAAAATTTTGTATAGGTTAGGTAAAAAATTATTTTCTGAAAATACCTGTAAGAATGTCCTTAATAACTTTGTTACAAAGCCTAAATGTAAAGTCGAGAATAAAGACGAAATAACGACGCACAAATCGTTGTTTACGCGTTGATGTCTTTTTCACGGACGTCTTACGCTAGATTGTTATCGCAGGCTCCGACGGCTGCGTTCTAATATTTATAATAATTCTACAACATTATTACATCCTTTTAGCATAGCACAAATTTTCATAATATACATTTGCTTAATTTAAAAGAAACTCTTCTGTTTAACGCAATGTCGTAGCAAAGGTTGTGCTTTATTGTAACATCTTATTGTTACATCGTAACTAAACTACACATTTATTTAAGATTAATTCGTTAATAAATTTATGCAACAGTGCTTTAACTTATAATTATATTTCTGTTCTAAATAAAAAAAATTAACAAAACTCGTATAACTGAAAGAAAAACATATTTTTTTTGGCTAAAAAAGAATAAAATTAAAAATCCAGAAACTCACCCTACACACGCGAAAGTCACACAACGTCTCGGTCACACACACAATGTATACAAGTTCAACAACGGTTAGTCCGTTTCGCGCGGAGCTTGGGGTCAGAGTGCGTATCGCAGTATCATCCCGCGACTCGCGCGCTAGCGGAGTGAAAGTGCTTATATACACTCGCACTGCGAGATGCAACTGCCTGGGTGATTTGACATCACGTCTGCAACAATCGGAATTGACGGCTGGTGATGTATCCTCTAGGGCACACTTCTATCCGATTATAGTTTCGTTGGCATCGAATACTAACAACGTAACAAATATTATGATAATATGCGACATTATTATTTATTTAAATTGCGTCAGATGGCTATATCCTGTTCAATATGTACCAAGAATTCAATTTATTATATTTATAATTTTTTTTTCTTATAATAAAGTTATTAAAAACTTTACAAGGAATCAGTGAAGTAAATACAATTTAAAATATATGTATAAAAATTAGTAATAATATACACTAATTGCTGTTCTAAAACATTTATAATTAATCTTCCACAAAATTGTACTAAGTAATTGAAATTTTAAAGATAATATTAATTACATACACATATTAAAAAACCATTTACATATTATATAATTATGTATACTAATTAATATAGAATACCGCATCCAAAATTGTTAAATGAAATTAATTATTATTTATTTGACGAAAATAAAAAGACAAGTTTAAAATATTTCTCTGTATCAAAGAAGTTTAAAGGTGTACGTGAACCAGCTGATGTTTAGTCTATTTTCTTTACAGCTATTCTATTACTACCTATTCTTTGAATTAAAGTATATTAGTTATGCAGTAAAGCTTTGGCCTGATAATGAGCACACGTGACGGCTAAACGTG
>DWQK01001420.1:0-15693 GCA_018231225.1 Noctuana stator
CACACGGTGTGCAAATTTGGTTAAAATCGGTTAAGTAGTTTAGGAGTCCATCGCGGACAAACACTGTGACACGTCATAGTCTGTGTTGTACAAATATTTGTCATGAAAAAAGAAAAGGTTGACTATAGCTAAAAGATGCAGAGAGAATTCCTGGACGCAGGGAATTCCCAAACAGAATTAATTGCAGTTCACGAAAGGATTTGTTATAAAACAAACTAGAACAATGATTAATAACAACATTTATTTGTAATAAGCAAAAAGCGTTATGATTTGTGCTTATATATAATTACTTTCTTACATTTAATTATATCTATACTAATATATAAAGCTGAAGAGTTTGTTTGTTTGAACGCGCTTATCTCTGGAACTACAAGTTGGATCTCAAAAATTCTTTTTGTGTACGACAGCTACATTAATGAGGAAGGTTATAGGCTATAGAACATTACGTTACAATTGTTAACGCGAATGAAACCGCGGGACAAAGCTAGTATAAAATAGAATTTAATTTTTAAAATTACTTTTCAGAACGAGTACGACAAGTTCAAGAAAAGCTAGAAGAGTTTATAGAAGCGCTAAACAAAGAAAAGTAATATAATTGTGTATAGACATTTACTATAGTGGTACGTTGTATATTGATGTACGGGGAGAATGTATTGTTGCTAATTTAATAGCTTGATCTAAGTTATATTTTTAATAAAATGTTGAGAAGAGAGATTCGTTTTTTCATAATTTGATAAAGTCCTAAATAGTTTACATAATTGAATATACAACTAAAATTAAAAAAAAAATCTTAAACATTAAATATCTTGGGAAAAATGTATAATAAAAGCGGTATGCTATATATTAATAAAATCATTTACGCATTAGTACGGTATTAGTAAGGGCTTATACCAGCATATAAAAAGAACTTCATTTCTTCGTTATCTGCATTTTTCATCAACTTCAAAATCTGTTCGCGTCCGTCGTAGTGTTTTAAATCATTTTGAAACAAAAATTGTGCTAATAATAATGAGTCTTGACCTTGCAGAAGTCCTCTGATCACAGAATCCACCAGCCTCAGACGACTGGTGTTATTATTAAAAGATTTCAAAAACTTCAAAAGGACTTCCTGGTAAATTTCTAATATGGACCCGAAATAAATCTCGGTTAATTCTTGAATATCTTTGCTAATATACTGGCCAAAAACAATCCCGAAGGTTTCTACGTCCTCGGTTAGTAGTAATGTTTTGTCTACAAATATTTCTGGTCTCTGTTCCCTGACCTGTATTATCGACTTATAAAACAACATTGTCAGATAAACGTATACATAGTTCTTAAAATACCGTTCCCGAGACAAAATTTTCGGCAGCCTCTCCAAAATTCTCTTAAACATTGGAATGCAAGATGCATATTTAGAGTCAATAAATGCTTCAGTGTATTTTAAAGACAATAAGAAAGCATTCAGACATTCAGCAGCTCCGGATTTATCATCCAATTCATTGAAAACAATCTCAAGTTTGTCAAAGAACGGATCGCAGACAGTTTTAATCTTATTTTCCTGGTCTTCAACTCTTTCAGATATTAACAAGTACTTAGCAATAATGCGAAAATATAAGCATATGCAGGCTCGAGGGTAATCTTCTTTATGTATAAGATCCTTACAAAGCTTTTCTTCCAGAAAATATGTTATAATCTTGTTCAGTGAGTTCGTATGTACTTCTGTAAGCAGATTTTCTATCCTACATAGCATAGGCATTGCTTCTAGTTCAGAAACTTTATGGAAAGCTTCAAAGACACAAGTCCAGTATTCAGCTTTTATGGTTGGTGTTGGCTTAATATCAATAAGATTACGTTTCACGTACTGGAGAGGAGTTTTAGAAAAATCAACGTTTAGTATTACTAGCTTGATTTGATTCCAAAAATTAACATCCATAACACCTTTACGAAGCTCGGCGAGAAAAACCTTTAAAGCTACAGTGGGTCTTGCTTTGACAACACTTGCCAATATTTCGGATACAGAATTATTTCTCTGTGCAAGATGCAATGCAGCCCTAATAGTTCTTTTCCATTGCAAACACTTTTGGATGTATTTTTCTAATTTTGTTTCGCTGCATAATAACACCCTATTAGATATAAATTTTCCGCCCATCATACTCCAATCCACATCTTCAATATTTAATAATGGTCTAGCAACTGAAGCGTTAGCTCTCAGTGCGGCTGCAAACTTCTTTTGAGAAGCGTCAGTAGCTTTAATGTCTATTTTGGTAAGATATTCTATAAAACAGTTGTTGCTCGCGTGCAACAAATATGCCATTGGACGGGCGTATGATACTCTACATTCCTCATTAGAAGCTTTTTCTAAAGCTTTATGGTGACATACGGCAAGTCCATCGTGCTCGGAAAAGTACAGGGTTAACGCTCGCAGAAATCGGTCGTGGTTTGGTTTCTGCTTGCCTAAAAGTGCGACAAAACTGTCTCCATTCTTAAGAACTGAGACATCGTGTTTTAAGGCATTTACATAAGCAGCATCAGTCTGTATGACGCTAAACGATTCCTGCAGAAGATGCCGACGAGCGACTTTCAATTCGAAGACACGTCGAAGGATATCTTCATCTTTACGTGCAGCAGCAATAAGCATATCTACGGCCCCGGGTACGGATTCGACACGAATTTTATTAGCCAGCAGTGTGTCTAAAAACAGATTTGGTGCATTGGCCGAGACCAAGAGTGTTGGTAATCTTTCGGCAACGATGCACTTTTCATCAGCATTTAGAGAATATTCAGTCAGATCAGAAAAGTCTAAGAGATAAGCAGCTAGGTCTTCTGAAGAATATGGTGAATGTGCTAGGAGATGGCGTAGAATTTTAGAGTGTAATATTTCCCGTACAGAAGTGGTCGCCCATTTTAATAAAAGCTCCCAAGTATCAGCTGGAAGTCTCCAAGCAAATGCACGTTTCACCATCGATCGAGCGACTGCATCTCGAAGATGGTCGGGTTCGTTGCTATGACGTTCAACTAAGAATTTTAGCAGCTTCTTCACTTTCACTTCGTTGCCTCCAGCCTTGCTTACCAAGACAAGAATCATATTCCTTCGTCCCTCTATTGTACTCTCAGTCAACAAAAGTTTTTGGAATTCAAACATAATTCTATCAAAATTGTGGAAGCGATAACGATCAAAAAGAATATCCAAACTACTTATTTTTGGCTTGCATAGAAATTCAGAAAACCCTCCGGAACATTCCACTAAACATCTGTCAACCAAGTCATTCAAGATTGCAAAACGAGAATATTTTAAAAGGTTATATACATATGGATTGTGCCGCTGATCTTGCAATGGCGGACAATCCGATTTATGCGCATCGAATTGTTTAGGTGGAGGATACGGCCATTCTTTAATCTTGTCGCCGAAGGATTTATCAACAAAAATCATCTTTTTAATTACCGCTCTATCTTCTTCATTCAAACGTTTTAAGAGAGGCTCTGCACATTTGTATGTTAGCGAATAACTAAGATACTGCGCTCTCGCTAATTTCGTTACAATATCTTTTATTTCTTCGCTGCTTAGAAATAATGCGAGTGTTTTAATATTCAGTACCAATCCAGCATACAGCTCGGGCTTTCGCAGATATCTATTTTTATGGTTCTTCATTATAAAACAAGTTGCTAAAGTACTTAATCGTTTCGATGAACTTTGATCAAAATAATTCTCAATCACATCAAGGAAAATGTCTGCGTTAACTTTGAGTACGTTCTTAATACTGTTGTGATATTTCCTTTTGTTTCCAAGGTACTTCTTTAATGCCGCTTTGTTGTTTTGTAGGTTGTCAAAATATATTTTAGCCACCTCCGGACATGCCTCGCATAATATCCGCAAATACTTTGGACACAGTTTATCCATTACTTTCAAAACTTCTACAATGATGTATTCCTTGGAACAATGCCATAAGAATTTGATGGCAACGTCGAAATTACTTCTATAATATTCAAAAAATTCTTGACATCTTTGAGGATCTTTAAGGTTTAGTCCTATCTTGTTTTTCATCTTGTTAACTGCCGTTGTGGTCATCGCTGGATAAAGGTTGTCCTCAAGGTAGATGGGATTAACGATATGGCTATATTCACTTTCCAGGATCCATTGACATTTTAATGCTTTGCTTACAAACAACATATCTTTATCCTTCAAATTTTTGATGATATAATCAATATTTCTGTGCTTTGAGGCTACTTCAATTTTAAAAATTCTGTCTAAATGTGTGACTTCCGGTTGTTCTAATATAGATTGAAGAGGTGCATTTCGTTGGTACGTTTCATTGACCAAAGTATTCAAATATTGATGTCGCTTTCCCAAATTGTCTCCGACCAAAATTAGCGGTAAAACTTCGTCCATCTGCAAAGATAATTAGTTATTGTTATGATAACAATAAAAGACATTGTTCAATACAAATTAATAATAGGAACATGCATTATGACAATATAGATTGGGTATAAGGCTACACAAATGTGATATATATACACATGTATGTATTTTTATGTAGGTACGCACTATTCCACCTTTTAGTATTTATTTTCCAGTAACAGGTCTGCTAGAAGAAATTTCTAGAGAAAATAAGTAACTTACTTTTGAACTGTCTGTTTTATGTTATGTATATGTCCAAGAATTCAAATTCAAAAATTTTTATTCATCATAAGGTACACGTATACACGGGATGAACGTTAAATAATTCGGCACATCGACTTTAGGCGCTCTTTTGGCTTAGGTAAGCCAGGAGAAATAAGCTGGCGGAAAAAATCTCAGCACAGTATTAAATAAATAATTATCCATGCTCAATTTCTTCCATTTTTAGCCCGATTATTATTATGTGAAATAATAACTGCATATAATTGCACCTACCTATATTACAAATGGTGCTTGTATTGTACCTCAATCCCTGATTGATATTGATGTAGGTAGACAGAGACAGAGCACACTATTAGCAATGACCTTTTTATCTCTTCGGAAAATACTCTCGTTGACATTACTTATTTCGTATTGAAGCGAAACGATTCAGGGAATATGTTGATATGTTACACTCAACTATTTTCAAAATAACACTGCAGGCATTTGTGAAAAGGGTAAGTGGAAAAGCAAGCAGAGGGGTAAAACGGTTTTAGTACATAAGTAATTATGATTCAAGATGGGCTTTAGTTCAAACCAGTCATACTTTTACACAGTTCTTTCAAAACTAGCTATTTCTAAGCTAAATATTTTTTCTTAAAAACTGTAAAATATTTAAATGTTAAACTACCATAAAAAACCATAAAAATAATAACACAAACTAAATAAGCCATGACAATACAATTATTTAGGTACCTAGTTAGTAAGGATTAATGTCAGCGTATAAAAAGAATTTCATTTCTTCGCTGTCCGCATTTTCCAACAACTTTAAAATGTCTTCTCTTTCCTTGCAAGACTCTTTTTCAAACACAAATTGTGCTAACAACCACGAGTCACTCTGACCCTTCATAAGACCTCTTATCACCCAAGAGATTAGTCTCTCGCGACCTTCATTATACTCAAAAGAATGAAAAAAATCCAGAACAATTTTCTGATAAACTTCTAAAATAGACCCGAAATAACTCTCAATCAATTCTTGAACTTCTTTGCTTATATTCTTGCCCAAGACATACCCGAAGGCTTCTACTCCCACATCTTGTAGGCAGTTTTGGTCTACAAATATTTCAGGCTTCTGTTTCAGAACCTGTATTATCGATCTATAATACAGCATTGTCAAATGAACGTAAACGTATTTCTTGAAGTACCGCTCTCTGGGTAGAATTTTAGGCAGCCTCTCTAAAATTCTTTCAAATATCGGAATGCAAAATACGTATTTAGAATTCAAAAATGCTTCAGTGTATTTTAAAGACGATAGGAAATCATTTAGACATTCAATAGCTCCGGATTTATCATCTAATTCATTGAAAACAATCTCAAGTTTGTCAAAGAACGGATCGCAGACAGTTTTAATCTTATTTTCCTGGTCTTCAACTCTTTCAGATATTAACAAGTACTTAGCAATAATGCGAAAATATAAGCATATGCAGGCTCGAGGGTAATCTTCTTTATGTATAAGATCCTTACAAAGCTTTTCTTCCAGAAAATATGTTATAATCTTGTTCAGTGAGTTCGTATGTACTTCTGTAAGCAGATTTTCTATCCTACATAGCATAGGCATTGCTTCTAGTTCAGAAACTTTATGGAAAGCTTCAAAGACACAAGTCCAGTATTCAGCTTTTATGGTTGGTGTTGGCTTAATATCAATAAGATTACGTTTCACGTACTGGAGAGGAGTTTTAGAAAAATCAACGTTTAGTATTACTAGCTTGATTTGATTCCAAAAATTAACATCCATAACACCTTTACGAAGCTCGGCGAGAAAAACCTTTAAAGCTACAGTGGGTCTTGCTTTGACAACACTTGCCAATATTTCGGATACAGAATTATTTCTCTGTGCAAGATGCAATGCAGCCCTAATAGTTCTTTTCCATTGCAAACACTTTTGGATGTATTTTTCTAATTTTGTTTCGCTGCATAATAACACCCTATTAGATATAAATTTTCCGCCCATCATACTCCAATCCACATCTTCAATATTTAATAATGGTCTAGCAACTGAAGCGTTAGCTCTCAGTGCGGCTGCAAACTTCTTTTGAGAAGCGTCAGTAGCTTTAATGTCTATTTTGGTAAGATATTCTATAAAACAGTTGTTGCTCGCGTGCAACAAATATGCCATTGGACGGGCGTATGATACTCTACATTCCTCATTAGAAGCTTTTTCTAAAGCTTTATGGTGACATACGGCAAGTCCATCGTGCTCGGAAAAGTACAGGGTTAACGCTCGCAGAAATCGGTCGTGGTTTGGTTTCTGCTTGCCTAAAAGTGCGACAAAACTGTCTCCATTCTTAAGAACTGAGACATCGTGTTTTAAGGCATTTACATAAGCAGCATCAGTCTGTATGACGCTAAACGATTCCTGCAGAAGATGCCGACGAGCGACTTTCAATTCGAAGACACGTCGAAGGATATCTTCATCTTTACGTGCAGCAGCAATAAGCATATCTACGGCCCCGGGTACGGATTCGACACGAATTTTATTAGCCAGCAGTGTGTCTAAAAACAGATTTGGTGCATTGGCCGAGACCAAGAGTGTTGGTAATCTTTCGGCAACGATGCACTTTTCATCAGCATTTAGAGAATATTCAGTCAGATCAGAAAAGTCTAAGAGATAAGCAGCTAGGTCTTCTGAAGAATATGGTGAATGTGCTAGGAGATGGCGTAGAATTTTAGAGTGTAATATTTCCCGTACAGAAGTGGTCGCCCATTTTAATAAAAGCTCCCAAGTATCAGCTGGAAGTCTCCAAGCAAATGCACGTTTCACCATCGATCGAGCGACTGCATCTCGAAGATGGTCGGGTTCGTTGCTATGACGTTCAACTAAGAATTTTAGCAGCTTCTTCACTTTCACTTCGTTGCCTCCAGCCTTGCTTACCAAGACAAGAATCATATTCCTTCGTCCCTCTATTGTACTCTCAGTCAACAAAAGTTTTTGGAATTCGAAAAATACTCTATCAAAATTTACGAAGCGATAACGATCAAAAAGTGCATCCAAACTGCTTTTATTAGGCATGCTCTCAATCTTAGCATAACCCGTACGCCCACATTTCTTTGTAATCCTTCGCTTGGTATAGCTTCTAAATTTTATACTACCATATTCCAAATGTTCATATTCATATGGATAAAATCGTATATCTTTTAACTGTTTACAACTAGACTCAAATATTGCCAGCCCTTCAGGTGGAGAATATGGCCAAGATTCAATGCTCTCTCCGAATGATTTATCCACAAAAATTATCTTCCTAATTGTCGCTCTGTCTTCTCCACTTAAACGTTTCAGTAAAGGCTCTGCATGTTTGTATGTTAGCGAGTAACCAAGATATTGGGCTCGAGCTAATCTTGTTATGATATCTTTTATTTCTTCACTGCTCAGAAATGATGCAAGTGTCTTCATATTCAGTAACCATCCAGCATATAATTCGGGTTTGCTTATGTATCTGCTTTTATGATTTTTCATAATATATCTAGTCGCTGAAGGACTCAATGGACTTAGAGATTCATTATCAAAATACTTTTCAATTATGTAAAAAAATATATTTGGATCATTTTTAAGAACATTAATAATACTTTTGTGATATTCAGGCTTGTTGTTTGAATAACGAATTAATGCCGCTTTACTACTTTGTAATCCATCAAAGTATATTTTAGCCACTTGAGGACATGCCTCGCATAAAATTCGCAAATGTTTAGAAGAAAGTCTATCTATAACATTTGAAACTTGTTCTATGATGAATTCTTTGGAACAATGCCATAAGAATTTGATAGCTACATCAAAATTATTCTTATAGAATTCATAAAACTCTTGACATCTTTGAGGATCTTTAAGATTTAATTCTACCATGTTTTTCATCTTATTGATTGCAGTTGTGGTCATCACTGGATAAAGGTTATCCTCAAGGTAGACGGGATTAACAATATAGCTATATTCAATTTCCAGGATCCATTGACATTTTAATGCTTTGCTTACAAACAACATATCTTTATCCTTTAAATTTTTTATGATATAATCAATATCTCTGTGCTTTGAAGCGACTTCAATTTTAAAAATTCTATCGATAGGTTTGACTTCTGTTTGTTCTAATATATACTGAAGAGGTGCATTTTGTTCATATGTTTCATTAACTAGGGTATTTAAGCAATGATGTCGCTTCCCTAAGTCATCTCCAACCAAAGTAACGGGAAAAGCTTCTTTCATCTGTGAAAACCAAAAAATGTCATGAATTGTCATATTTTGATACACAGTTTTACTGAGATAATATGACAATTCACGATATTTGCATGATAAAGAGTATTCAAATTCTTACAGCTTTCTAAAGAAAACAAAAAAAAGAGAGATGAAAAGCAAACATAGAGATTTTCTGATTACAGTTGTATTCAAAATCTACTAAATATAGAAAACAAATTTTCTAAGTTGTTTACCGCATATTCAAAATCTATTGAAAATGTTAACATACTTAGAGTTTTCTAATCAAAAATTGTTCAGTGATTGCTTGAATCAACAGAGGTATATATAAGTTATGTAGGCAGCAGCTTATGTCTTAACTTAATTACTCGTTAGCCTTAAGACTCCGCTTTTTTTTAAATAGATTTAACAAAAGACCAGCTAGCCTAGCAGAATCCACGTGGCGATGGATAATCACAATGTTAAGCAACCATTTATGTGGTTGGTACTCGGATGGGTGACAGCTAGTAGATAATTTCATGCATTCTACAATGCTTTGGAGAACATATTAAGTCATAGGTCCCGGTTGTTATTGATAGATAAATCATTAAACTTGAAAGCCATTGGGTGGTTAGACAACATTCGACATTACTCTAATTCCACATTGGAGCAGCGAGATGGGAATATGTTTCAGACCTTCCGCAGTGTCCAGCAGTGAGATATAAGAAAAAGGTTGAATGCACATACTATAACACAACAACATTTTTACTTAATTCTGTGCATTAGGTAGTACTTGTTGTAAGTTGCTATATAAATTTTAAATAGCTGTAATGGTACTTGTGGTCTATCTGTGGTAGTCATTTTACATCAGTAAGTAAAATAATCTAATGGATAAGCTTGTATTTATTAGCAGGAAAGTTATATTTATAGACTTTAACGTACCTTGTTTGTCTAGTGTTCAGGGACTTGCTCAAATCACAGTAGCAGCTGCAAAAACCAAAATAAAATCACACCCTAATGATTCACAATTTACCTACTCTTTAAATGAATGTATCGATCGATATAATAATATATCTACGCAGTCGGTAGCTGTATCTAGACACCTAGACTTATAGACCTATACATGAAACTTCAACCTTGAACGTTAGATTTAGAAAATTTAGAATATAACATAAACTCTACATTTAGAATTAAAGCAAAAAAAAATTAAATCACCTACCTATAATAGGTATCTATTTTAATCAGTTTATTTTATATATTTATAGAGAAAAGCTAGCATTTAGGTACATGAATGGCGTTTTGACAGTTTTGTTTTGTTCAAATAGTTTTGATTCGGCAATTTCGGCAAAATCGGCATAATAAAATGACAATGACATTCTCAAATTTTCTATACCTAGGTAGATAGATAACTACTAGATAGATACGTCTATACAAAAGTACGCTTTGTTAGTATGTTCTCATTCTCAATACTGCAATCCGTAGTACATTCTATATAGTCTGTGCTGCAGTCACTGAAGAATACAGGTAGTAGGTACGTCATGTCAATGTCATGTGCAAAGGCAAATTAACGTCAATTTTATTTTATTTATTGTCAATTAATGTCAACTGTCAAGCTGTGTCAGCAGGTGTCATGTCAGACAGAATCTTGACTGAGTCAGAAAAAAAATACCTACCTACGTATCTGAATTCTAAATAGGGTTTTGAATTTTGAGAAGAGTTGATTTTCCAGCAAGATATTTTACTTGATAATCTTTACTCTAATTATTTCACAAATAGTTGCATTTAATAATAAAGGCAGGCATAGAGGGATTTTAAGTTTGGCTAAATGTTTAGCCGGTAGTGGCTTTAAAAATGTATTTCGACGAGAAAATTGCGTTTTCAGCGCTGAAATACATAACCGGTGAAACCACACATGTGTGTAGACTTTGTTTCGCTTCAACGGACATGAAAGAAGTATCGATAGAAGACAGTGTACGGGTAAAGACTTGGTTTCAAGATGAAACAATTGCATTCACGAACATATTTCGTTCACTGGGTGTAAGTTCTTTTTTTTTTCAATATCTAGATTCTCTTGTACAAGCCTAGAGCTTGGTCTAACTTTTAAGCAGCTCTTTGATGTAGGTCCAATAAACATTGATTTTAATGGTTTATGTTTGTATCAGCCCTCGTACAAATAGAAGTGTTCCTGACCTCCATCATTGTGTCATGCACTAAGTGTAATGTTGAGTAGATCATAAGCAAGTAGAAAGGACTGACATAACATGCATACAATTGATAAAGTATATAGAGGGAAACTCGCAAAATGTCCAATAAAAGAAATATTAATGTGACCATCTTACATGCATGTGTGCAGCCTCAAATTACAACATATTTGAGTTTGGATGCATTTATACATTGCTGTGACAACTTTACATGGCTGTCTGCCTATTTACTATTCATTTACGATTTAAAAATGTAGGTTGTAGTAATTTAGCTTTGCATCGAACATCAAATTTATTTTAATAATTGGTATCATTTCAGGTGCCTACAGACCCTCAACTGCCACAAGTGCTATGCATGAAATGTGCTAACAGTACTATAAACAGCTATGTATTCCAGAAGCTCTGCCAAGTTTCCAATGATAACTGGATGAATATTTTAAATCGACTATCTAAAAGTTTATCACAGTCTGATAGAATCAGTTCTAATGTTCGAAGTATATATTTAATGATCAATGAAAAGGACAATTTGCTTCTCACTAGCCGAAAGGGTTACAGCACAAAAAGTAAGAAAACAGCTTTGGTAAAAATCAAAGAAATCTTAAAGAGTAGACGAAATTATATAAAAGTGAAGCATACAGTAGCAGATCATATTTGTGAGGAATGTGGGGAGAGATGTACTTCAAGCCTGGATCTCATTAAACACTTAAAAATTCATACTAAATCAAGGCACCCTTGCTCATTGTGCCCAAAAATCTTCTCAACACCACTGCAATTGGTAGAGCATGCAGAGAGGGTCCATCAGCCAAAGAAATTGCAGTGTCCAAAATGTCCAAAGAAGTTCAGCACGGTGAGAATACTCAAAATTCATGACAGGACATTTCACATGTCAGCAATGTGCAAACTTTGTTACCGACAATTCCCTTCAAGGCAAGAAATGAAGGCACATTTAGACAACCATCACACATACAACTGCCCAAATTGTCAGCGAAAGTTCAAAAGTAAATTAAATTTCAAATACCATCTCAAATATTGTGGAATAGCTGAAGAGGAGAAAATAACCTTCACATGCGATATTTGCGGAAAGGGTTACCAACGAAAAAACGGAATACGGTCTCACTTGAAAATTGACCATGGTTTTGGAAAAGTATTGTCTTGCGATTGGTGTGAAAAAAAGTTTGATGCAGTAAGCAAGCTAAGGAACCATATAGTTAAGCATACAAAGGTGAAGAATTATCAATGTGTCCAGTGCGGTGGAAGGTTTGTAACGCAAGCAGCTTTGGTCTACCATGTCAGGTTGCACACAGGAGAGCGCCCATTTCCTTGTGACATGTGTGAAGAAAGTTTTCTATCAGCTTCGAGAAGGTCGGAGCATAAAAAACGGAAACATCTTGAACGGACACAAGAATGTCATGTATGTCATGCTAAGTTTGTAACCAGCCTTCAGTTACGGAAACATGTACAACGGCATAATAATCCATATAGTAAATTATATGTGTCTGACGATGCAATTACATATACAAAGTTTCCCAATAAAAATATGTTAGATAAAAGTAATCTCAGGGTAATTTTATAGTTGGTATTATTAGCTAGCTAGATCATAGGTGTAAATGTAAATTTGAAACACATGAACATAAAATATTTATTACATATAATTGCATTTACATATATGTATATGCAATAACCAAATGCATCATAATAATAATTTAGTAAATAAATAATTGTATTACATAAATTATATTTTCTATCTGCTACTATCCTATTACTACAAAATCATGTCAATAATCCATTTAGAAAATTAAACAGTTTAGCATACTAATACAAACATACAAAAATAGTATTATAAAATATCTACAGACTATTTTACAGTGTACTGTTACTTACAAGGCACACAAATAAAATAAAGTCGCAATACAGACTTTCATATTGCCTTTTTTTAACGGAGGAACCTGAAAAAGTTACCAGCATCCTGTGGGAGTGATACTGGGTTGTGTGAAATTGATTTTATCTCAAAAGTTACATGTGAAACAGGAATAGTATTCTAATTTCCTTATTTTCCTCTACTTAACATTTATCTGCTGTATTGTTTTGTTTTTTCGTTTATGAGTAGTCACTGCAGCCCACGGACACTCTCAAATAGAAGAGTCCATGAGATCATGGATGGTTCTCTCAAATATTGTATGTTTGGTACCCTCCCCAATCAAAACATTAGAACTTGCTACAAGACTTGCTTCATGATGGGTTCATAACCCAGCAGGTGGTTTTTATTTGAATCACACGAGATGCTTCTGGGGGTCCTTTCTCATTACTCAACTTCAACTTTGATCCTCATATTCTGTTCTCCAGGCATATTTGGTGGTATCATGTTCCTATTGTAGTACAACTTGCTGCTGGGGTCATGGTGTCTACTGATGTGCTGGCGTAAGTACAGACTGGTCACAAACTTCCTTGAACATATTTCACACATCAGCGTTGGACCAACATGTTTAAATTTTATATGCTCAGCTCTGGTCGAGGCGTTCACAAATCTTTCATTGCAAATTTTGCAACTATAAGGCTTTTCTCCTGTGTGTCTCCTTGTATGATACAATAGTGCCTCCTTAGAAACGAATCGGCCTTTACAAATATCACATACAAAATTCTTCTCGCCAGTGTGTTTTATCATATGGATTTTCAAGTAGCTTGGTGCTGTGAACTTCTTTCCGCATTCCTTACAAATGTGGGGCTTAGCATTCTCGTGGGCGAATCTGATGTGGACTCTCAAGCCACCTGGTGTGCTGTAAGACTTATCGCACTTGTCACATCTATAGATTCTCTCATAAGTACTCCTTATAGGATGAGGGTCTATTTTGTTTTTGAGACACAACGAAACATGTCTAGCATAGAAATCTCTCGTTGTGTACTGCTTCCCGCACTTGGGACATTCACTTATGTTGGCATGCTTAGCCTCGTGAATGTGCAGCCTGTCTAACCCCTTGTAAGATTTACCACAATCTTTGCACACATGAATATTATGAACCCTGTCTTGATGTTTATGTAAACTTTCCTCCAACTCCCAACTCTGTGAACACTCAATGCATTCATATCCATGCTTTGCTTTGTTATGAGCACTCAAGTCTGACTCTGATATAAAAACTTCAAAGCATTTATCACAAGTGTGGACATGATGCTCAGTTAAATTATGTTCATTTATCTCGAAAAAGTTGGTAAAGTACTCGTTACACTTAACACATTCAAAGGCGTACTCGTTTAAAATATTTGTTTTCTTAGGCTCTTTGTTTAATATTATGATATTTGTGGATAATTCTTCAACACTTAAATACATTGCTTGATTATTTTCATCAAGTATGTAATTATTGATCAATGCCTCAGTAAGGTTATTGACCACTCTATTCAGAGTGTAAAACGATTGTTTACATGTTTCAATAAATCTTATTGCTTGCAATGCATTTTGTACGCAGTCCGTGCAACAAGCTTCGATTCCAGGTAGTTCAGTCGAAAACTAGAAAAAATTAATAATATACAATGAGTAAGGACCAAAATAATACAGATTTAAATTATTACACTACAGATTTTTATTACTGTTACTTACGTCTTGAACATCCTTTCCGAATAATTTATTAAGCGCTTCTGTTAATGGTATAAACGCAGTTTCAGCTGCACTCTCAACTTCTACTTCTAGGCATACCGTATCGTCCATTCGAACGTATTCATTTATAATATATTTATGACATAACCTACAATTGCTATATCGCTTGGCATTTAATATGTTACACACAAGAATACTTAGCTCCGATTGATCTTTCATTTCTGTTTCAAATTCAAAATAGGTACCAACTTCGCTAATATTTACCTAACTTTTGCGATTGCAATCAAACTGCGCGGGCATTCACAAATTTTCGTTCAACAACACGTTAATTTATTTTTTACTGACGGCCATGCCAAAATGGCGAAGTAATGAAATAAAGAGAATTTAAATTTAATTTTTCTTGTACACAAATTTTCTTTCTTGAAACAGCTCATAAAAATTATTGGAGGTTATTAGAATTTAAAACTTTATGGATTATTTTATTCACTTACTATACAATAATCATAATTATGTACCTAATGTTAATAACTTTCGGATGTTCTTTAACGTCCGGGCAGAATTAATTTTTTTATTGTCTGTTGTCTATTCTCCATTTAATTTCTTAAAATGTTACATCACAATGACAATGATAAGCGTAGCTTCACTGTCATTGACGTTGTTTTTTTTGACAGATTGACAATGATATTATCATTGTCAATCTGTCAAAACAAGAAAAAAAATTATGTCGGTAAAATGACAGATTGTGTTAACAGACCTCATAAATACTTTCTATATCACATATTATAGATTGTTCATGCCCGAACGTTTGTTGGGCAGTATAAAACAGCTACATACTCTTCAAATACTATGGGCGGCAATGAATGAATTATTGAACTAAAAGAATATATTATTATGTACAACGACTCTTTTTTTATAATTTAAGTTAGTATATTAATTTTAATTTTAAACTATTTAAGTGGGACAATACTCTCATATTTTTTGAGAGCGACAGTATACTGGTAACATTACTTTGTTTGTGGGAGTGAGATATTCTTATATCAAAACAGCTATCCCTTTTACTCATTCATTCGACTCGACAGCCGAGCAAAATGGCTGCATCTCGTTGGACTGCGAC
>DWQK01001421.1:0-15693 GCA_018231225.1 Noctuana stator
TTAAAATTACTAAAATATTAAAAATATAATATTTTATCATTTATGTTTCGTAGTGGTTTCACATTTCTAAAAGTAAAAATCGGTTTAAGTTATGTATATTTTTTGGAAATGAAACCGCCGTATGTGTAATTTTTACATCAATTTAATTTTTCCATTTCTTACTTTTTTATCATTTATGAGTAGCAAATGAGCAGGCCACCTGGTGTTAAGTAGACACTGCACCCTATGGACATCCACCTCAAATGGGACAGAAGTACTATCTGAGATTATACGTGGAGGCGTTGCTACTCACGAGTACTGAAATGGTCGCCTCAAATATAGTATTTCCGGCCGCAACCCTCCCCAACCAACTACTAGGCTAACTACAGGGCTACAAGACTTGGTTTACGGCGGGTTGTGAAGGCAGCGGTGGTATCACCCCAGGCGAACTCTATAACCTCTACCACCTACCTGATATGATCCTGTCAAATATACTCGTAATATTATACTTTAACATAGTCACCGAGGTGTAAACATTTCCCAATTGGCAATAAAATAGGCTGGTTATATGTCACAAACGCAAATCATCACGTCTCGTAAATTGAACATTATTGAGGAAGCAAAATGACACGGATGGACGATCAAACGCTCCGACCAAACAAATAATAGAATTTCAGAACGTTACCAATTCTTTCTTATCTGTGTATTTGATGCTGTAACGTAGTATAGCTCTGCCAATTAATTAATTTTGCTTTTGCTTTTCTATTTAAATTAAACATTTGCAATTCTATTAGATATTATTTTATTTCGCTAGTTTGTTAATATTAATGTACCTACTTATTAATAATTGTCGTCAAATAATTAAAACTTATTTGACGCCTTTTTTATTAATATATCACATTGATTTTTATTTTAAATATCTTCTAAGATGTATCTTGAAAAAGTTGTAACACAGGGTGGGTCTAGTCTATTGCTGGATATTATGTACCAATCAAAATAAGATTATTGTAAAAAGTTTAAAAATATATGAATACTCTTAAGTAAAAAGCATTAATAGGCAGATATTACTGTTCATGAACGCACTGCAACAAGGAAAATTATATTGAAAATCTATGTCTTTCATCGACGCGTACCGTAAATTAAACGTTATTGCGGAAAGAGAATGGCACGGATGGACGGTCAAACGTTCCGGCCAAACGTTGATCGGTTTTGACAAATACGAATCAAAATCAACTCTCGTCTTGTATTATGCGAGCAATTGTGTTATTATTACTTCAGATGTTATACAACATTAAATAGTTCATTCATAGTTCGTTTATCATTCATGCCTCAATTTTTCATACAGTCTTTCATTCATTATTTTATTTAATTCCTTGCTCAATTAACTATTTATTCCATCATTCACTCATTTATTGAATAATTTATTAATTTTTTCATTCAATCAAACATTCATTCATTCGTTCATTCAATTATTTAACAACCTATTTTTATTATTTTATATAGTAAAAGATTTCAGATAAAAAGAAATTCAGATTAAAAATAAAAATATTTTTAAATCTAAATGTTTTATTTTATATTATATTTTATTATTATATACTTGACTTATAAAAAATAGTATATTTATTAAACCATTTTAAATGCGAATTTTTGAAACAAATAGATTTCATGTTTAACGTCAGACACCTCGTGGAGGCTAATGTTAATCCATCTTTTTAAATACTCTTTTCCATTCCACTATCTAAAAAATATACACTGCCACATTTTTTTTCTAGGCGTGTGTTTTCATCCTTATTGGTACGTTTTGCCCAATTTCATTACATTACGTTAATCCTGTTTAGGCTAGCAACCGCCTAGTGATTTTCAACATCTGTTCCTTACATTTAATTAACGGATCGCTAGGAAAGTAATAGTTTTTAGCGCCTTCAAGGGAGTCTAATAAATTTCACTTCATTACTTGATTTACTTATTACAAGTAATTGTTTCGGGTTGGGAGGATGGATGCCGTACATATTATTTGACTCATTAATCTCAGTCCACTCAAGTAGCAACGCCTCCACGATCCATGATCTCAGATAGGGCTTCTCTCCTATATGTGTTTGGACGTAGATGTTCATAGTTTGCAGTGACTAATTAGCAACAATCTCCACCAATCTGCATTGGAGCAACGTGGTGGAGTATGCTCCAGGCCTTTTCTCGATTGTGGGGAGAGACCCGTGCCCAGCAGTGGGACACAAAAAGGGTTGAAGGTAATTAGCAACAGGCGGAATACATGCTCGAATGCTACTAAAAATGATAAAAAATTGAGGACGTCGCGACTTCGTCAAAGTTAGAACCGGACTTCAAGCAATTTTCGTCATTAAACTAAATAATAATACGACTCATACATACACGCATATTTTTCGAAGTAATACCTACCAAGAGTATGATCAAACAAATAGAGCACGTAACTTTATTCAATCAGACCGGATTTGTGCGTCGGCTGACGGAAGGATATCGTAGATAGTTCTAGTTAAGTTCCCTCAGTATTTTTGTAACAGACGCTTAAGGATAAAGATTAATAAGGCCCCCGGAACCCTAAAATCATGGTCGAATGGTCGTATCGAACGATCCTTTACGGACCGTTTGTTTTCTCTCGTTATTCTGAAATCTTTTTGCTTTCTATTATAAAGAGCCGACGCCTATAGTTGAGGCGTGCGTTCCCGTTGAGAAGCCATATTTGATTTGTGTTTTGTTTTAAAACACAATTTAAAGTGAAGTACATAGTTGAAAGCGAAGACCGAAGTACAAACACAGGCTAATTTTAAGTATAAACTGAATATAAAAATAAGTCGGACGGCTAGTCGTAAAAAACTTCAGGTTTTAAATAGGGTACATAGTTTTAAAAGGATAAAAGTATAGTAATTTTTTATATTTTTTTCTATTTCTCCACATGAACTTTGACTAAATCAAATCTTTAAAACGTCTATACGGTTTAAGGTGTACAAAATGAAATGGTATAACGAGTTATAATCCATTCAATCTTAAATTTAGTAGGAGTTTATAAATAGTCGAGTTGTTAAATGCCCACAGAGTTTAAAACACGGAATTTAATTCCAAACCGCAAATTATCCGCTTCTTTGAAAATTCAAAGGTATTTGGGTTTCTTCATTGTAGCCTAAATCAAAAGAAACCGTAGAATTTTTTATTCGTTTCAAGATGTTACTTGTTACACGCTATTTTGAACTTTAAGATCTAAGGCATAAACGTTATGTGTAACGTCTACGTGAAGAGTGATTGGGGTGCTTTAACACCGTTTAACAAGGCACCTTTTAGAATTTTCCTTATATTGAAGGACGTCTTAATAATAACTTATTTCCGTATTTTATTCATTTTGTATTGAGATACATACTACCTTGTAATTTTGATGAATGATTTAAAGACTGTAGCTACTTAAGATATAAATCTTACACATATAAAATAATCTTTCAAATGATACAAAATCTTTGTATAATTTCAGCTTATTATAAATAATTTGTTTGAATATCTTTTTAAAATAGCGTCTTTTCCCCAATTCATCATTTAAACATCTGTCCCGCTTTGCCGCACTCCAGACACTACGAATGGCGTGGTATCCACTACAACACACGTCGTGTTATTATTAACCAATATGACTTTTAAAAATGTGGTACTTATAAATATTAGCTTTCTGGCTCTATAATATCTCATTTTGTGCACTTCAGACCACTCCAACCGATTTTCATTAATCTTGTACCTTGAGAAGGTCAGGTTAACCACCAAGAAATAGTTCGGTGAATTAAAACTTCGGAAGCAGCAACTTGTGCTGGCCTAGAAACCCTTTGTTTACACGCCCATGCCATCTCGCGGGAATTTCCTAGAGTCAATAAAAGTTTTTGCGCATTGGGAGATACCCAGCGAGTTTAGATGCTCCCAAAGTTTCGTAGTAGGGAACTAAATGCGGGAAGTTACTCGTACCTAAATTTTGTCTATTTTAACTTTTTTTCTGCTACTTCAGAGGTTTAATTTATGACAACAAGCAAAACTATTTTCCGTGCTAAAACTATGAAGACTAGTCTATCGCTGAGTTATTCTATGGGTCCGAACATAATTCTCAATTACCGAAATGGAATCCATCTTCGCGTCTCGAGCACGACTTGAGCAGTCACTCGATTTTATGAATCGAGGTTTTGCGTGCTCAATGTTTGGCGTAACGATGTACTTAACCGAATATTATGACAAACTCGACCCTCTGTAGGTAACCGTGCATAAAAATGAGAAAAGTCCATATTAATGCGGAAAAATGAAAATGCGTCCATCCTTTTTCTTCTCTCGCCCTCGTTTGCTTTAAGCAAGTTGGAAAAGGGGTACAAGTTGCCTGCAGGAACAGTTTATCCGTTATTATTTAAGTTTCCATTTATGTCTCCTTAATTAATAGTTCTAAAGGAGTTAGATTAATTAAGTGAAATATTTATAGAGTCATACGTAGTTGCCATGCTTCATAACATTATATTTCAAACAAATAAAAGTCCTGTCTGATAGTATTATGCATATATGTATGTGACTTCTGATAATCAAATTGCGCCTGTCTCAGTTAAGATCGTAGTATCATCGTATCATTCATTTTGCCATAAAAAGAAGTGAATAGAAATCTAAAGTTTGTTTCCGAGAACAGAAATTTCTTGCTCAATAAATTTAAATTTATATAGCATTGTCAGTATGGTTAAGTTACCTATAGGTTAGGGTTTCGTTGTCAAAAAATTAATTTTTCATTTGTCTTTCCTTAAATCCGGATGCTTGTATGTGTCATAGAATGAGTAAAATAAAGAAACATCGCACGAAAAATGAACGATGTTTGTATAGAATAATTAGGTCTCCAGGTATGGCGGCGAAGTTTTTTGTATTATATTTTCAAACAAAATGTTTTGCATTTGTGCTGATGACATTAAAGAGTGAACAAAAGTGTGCTGCCTATTAAGTGTTTATTAGTTAAAACCGCATAGTTAGCACAAACGTATATTTTCCTTACACTGAACACACTTCGCCAAAGGAAATTGCTTCTAACAACTTTAATTGGACTCTCAGAAGAAAAAACTTTTCCAATCTGCCTTTGTAGCCTGGTCGAGCTTGAAGCTTAAGATTAAAGCGGTTATTAAGCTCGGTTGTTTATGAGATTCGTTTATTTACATTTAGATCTTTGTATCAGGCATCGGCAATCATGTTGAACCTTAAATAGAAGAAAGGGAAATCTAAAATCGTAGAAGGATGATTACTCGTCAGTACTCGACATGGTCGCTGCAAATAAAGTATCTAGCTATAGCTATTGTTTAGTTATGTTGGTACTACTGTTAAAGTGCATAGCCTCGCTGGTAGTGTAGATCCCAACCGAAACACAACAACTTGAAGCAAGAAGCGTAGAAGTTTTACGTCCTAGCTAAGGTAACTATTCGTATCCGTACGTGTATAGTAAAGTTAGTTCTACAAATTGTTATTATGATCTGTCGTAATAATCGGGTCTTTACGTATTATTTACTGCTGAAACAAAAGCGAGTTTTCCATGTTTTATGACCCTTATGATATAAGCACTTATTATCAGTACGATACGAAATTCTCTGATTATTACTCATACTTTCATTTAACCTTTTTTAACATTATTTCAGTCAACTGACGCTACAAAAGTGGAGCGATTGGCACCGTTTACCCATCTCCGTTGGTCCTATTCATTGTATTCGGGATAAGGTTATTCAAATAACCGTTTCCTGCTAAACAGCATTCGGTATTGTATATTGTGAAACTACAATAAAATATATAAAACAACGCTTCATACTGACAGCCCCACACTAGGATTCAATGTGTCGTGGGTGCCATGGACACACACAAAGACAATCACACAAACACCCAGACCGAGAACAGAAATCTAAATACATCATTCAAATTTCTGCCCCGCCGGGGATCGAACCGGTAATCCTTTGAATGGCGGACCGGCATGTTAGCCACTACACCACATGGATCGTATAAAATAAGTTGTGTTTGTTTAATTTTTTTTAATAAAAGAATCATTTTCACAGCTTCTCTTGTAAGCGTAATTAACTCGTTTTACAAAATTACCTACATAATTATGTATTTATTGCTAGAAACCTCAAGAAAATTTTATGATCATAAAATTTCTATTAATTTATGATATTAACAAAGTGTTGTATAAACTAATAACTGCCAACTAACCCACCGACAACAAAGTCGGTGACATAAATGTATTGGCAACTTATGTTCTAAGCCAAGGGTATCAAACTTTTGTTAAAGTATACTTATAAGTATTGCTGAAAGAAAACCATGTCACGTCTTTCCAGTCAAAATCTTGTACGTTATTTTGTATAACAATATTTTTGGTTTAACTATCACCATTTTACTCTTAAGCAATAAGTGTCACTGAGTAATGTTCCATAATAGTTTGATACAAGCAAAACACATCCTGCTGACATACAAACAGTAGCAAACGTAGTACTTAGTCTAGCAGAGGCAGTTATTAGGTATAAGATACAGAACACAACCGAATCTAATTACCATAGTGGCTTTTGACAGCTAGGGCGGGCCCGTGTCGACCACTCAGGCTGGGCGTAATATTATTATCCACCAAGAATTACCATATGTTTATGGGTAGGTAAAGTTTTAAAGGTTTATCTGGTTATGTTGGTACTCGCAAGTGATCTCATAAATAAGTTACCTTGGTTTAGCTGTCGGTATCGATACTTTGTTATCTCCAGGTTAAACCTGATGCATGGTCCTTTGAGTGAAATGACAATAACTGACACGGGTCCGTATCTCCACCAATCCGCATTGGAGCAGCGTGGTGGAGTATGCTACGGGCCTTACCCAGAAAAAAGATTCGTTCCCAGCATTGGGCCTTAATAATCGGTGGCCGCGGAGTTATAAAAGAGCTTCTTTAGCGGCTTTATTTGATAAGCCCAATTTGTATTGAAATTGACGTTATGTAAATGAAGTTCTGATGAATAGGTTACAAATACGAGTACGGTGGCTCTCTGCCAACAAGTATGTAACTGTAAAAGCAGATGTTTGCAATGATCATAAACTTGCCACTTATATAAAAGTATTATTGTCTAAGGTATTTACAGCGTGGTGGAGTATGCTCCAGGCCTTCCCGGGTTGTGGGGAGAGACCCGTTTCCAGCAGTAAAAAGGGTTGAAGGGCAGATGTGGACCCAAATCTACTATTTTACAACATAATAACTGGTTAATGGTCTCATTATTTACGATAGATTACTAAATTCTAATATGGCAGAGTTTTACGAGGTTGGCACACTATTATAGGTTAATTAATATAGATAGAAAAATCGGATGGACGGCGCTTACACTAGTCTCTATTTAATAAGTAATTTTTAATGTTTTTCTCTCAATACTTGTTATTCTTTCTAAACGTTCGCACGTAAACAATTAACTGCGTAACTTCATTGAATTAAAACATTTTAGAGAGTTCTAAAGCAACATTTTCTCAATTCAAAGCTGATAATTTCTACCCGATTACTCACAAGCGTTCAGTGTAACCTTTTAGTGTAATGAGTGAAGTAATTAGTTAGTAGTTGGCCGTAGTGCTTCAATAAATCGAGAGTCGAAAAGTTGTACAAATGCAGCTCTTGGCTACAGGCCAGAACAAGAAGTGGGTACTTGCTTATCGATTTATACGCAAACGTACCCTTAATGACCTCGATTGTCTTTGTAAAGGTATGCAACATGTATGCTCAATGGATAGCTATTCATACTAGAGGCCACTTAATAGTCGAAACTCGACCGATTTAAATATAGTTAGTAGTGTAGCGCCATCTATTAGCGACGGTGTGCGGCTATTACACATTTATTTAATTGGTATAAAATAAAATCTATATATATTATATAAAACAAAGACGGGTTTGTTACAACACTTATAACTCTAGATCTGCTGAATAGATTTTCATGATGTTTGATTATTTAGATTCGTCTCGGGCCAAAATAGAAAAGTTCAAGATTAAAAAATTTATGAAGAAATACATTTTCCCATACATTTTCTATGGAACGGATTTTTTGATGTCATCTCGAGCTTGACTGATGTCAAATGAGCTTCTTTTGTTCGTCTCGACTTTAAAATTTCTTAGTAAATAATGTTTAAAATAATCAATTTATAAATTTTGTTCCAGCAATCAAACATTACGTTACTTTTCTTAACGCGGGTGAAACCGTGTGGCACAGCTAGTATATAAATAAATAAATAGGGCTGCACACACACATCACTACATTAGGTTTCCCTGTGTAATAGGTGCCATGAACACATACAAAGACATTTACACAATCAACCAGACCGAGAACAAAAGTCTAAATTCATTATTTAAATTTCTGCCCCGAACCCGGGAGATTTCAAGTGGTGGATTCGTATGGTAACTATTACACCGCACCGGTTGTCAATATTAAAGGAGAAATAATAAGTAATACAGCTATAATAACTCAGTAATAGTGTTCTCTTTATTCCTTTCTATTATTCTTATGACATAACATTTTTGACAATCAATACCAATAATATATTTTTATTATTTTTAAAGTTCGAACCAAACCAAAGAGTTTATAATTGCTAACAACATTTTAAACTATCTTACAATATGATGATGGATTTGTAAGACATTATCATCATCATAAACTTATCACAGTCCCACTGCTAGGCACGGGTTGCCTCTCGAATACGTGATTTCACTAGTCCAACTTAAATTATTCCTGTACCTTTATTAAAGTTGAGGATAAGCCAATCAATTAGTTTGCGAGTTGTTACGGCTTACTTCGGTTACGTGGGAAGACTAAAAATGAGTAACATTTCGAATGGGACACTTGCCTTGGCTTCGACCCTTTGTCCCACTACTGGGCACGGGGTTTCTGCCTACATGCGGGGAAGGCCTACCACGCTGCTCCAATGCGGATTGGTAGAGATACGAGTTAGTAGGCAACCCGTGTCGGATGTTGTCAAACCGCCCAAAGGGCCTCCGAGCAGGTTTAACGACTGTTATCTATCGATTCTATTTTTATTTCATTTGAATCGATAAAGAAATCTGGTAGTCGACTCATGAAATTATGAAGTCATAACGTGTATACAATATACATAGATACAATCGATATAGAGTGGTTTTTGTAAAAATTGTTATTAACTGAATAATAATTTTATACAGACTCACTAAAATTGATTTATTGAACAATTGACAATAACATTATACAGATCAACTTATACATAAAACGTATGTCTAAATTATCACTACAATAAATTCATTATTCATAGATTGTAATTTGTTAAAAATTAATTGATTTAGCCCGATGAAGTTTTAACCGATAATTCTAATTTACATTAAAAAACGGCTATGTTAGAGACATTAAATACATAATTATGTACCTATGTTTATCGCCATTACTTCGTTAGATCTTTTTGTATAATTTAATCTTTCGCTAGCATTATACCCCCCCCCCCCACTCTTTGAACGAAACACAATCTATCATATAATATTAATATTTGTATAGCATCATTTTTTAAGAAATTGAGCCAAATTTTACAACTCTTCATCCATTTCATCAATTTCATCAATAGTTTTGTTAAATAATTTTCTTGCAAACTCTTTATTGAAGTAATCCGATATCATATTCCAAACGCCGATCGTGAACCACATTAAAACTGCGAGGGAGGCTATAAGACGTACGGCGAAGCCTATCATCTTTGACTATAGCTATCAGTAACAATAAAAGTTTTAAAAACTACTTCACGTAGCTTTGAGGGCTCGATAATACAACAAAAGAGCCGAAGCTAGTAGATGACTGATGCAAAATTGTATTAAAAAGTTTTTGAATTGTCCTTAAAACATTAATAAACACAGGCAGCTAGATAGCGCAACGACCTATGATAGAATAAGGTTAGTGTTTACCCAGCAGTAAACTAAATCAGGCTGAATACTTCAACATATAACCTAATAACACGTTATATATGATACATTAACATTTAATAATAACATTTAACACAGCATAAAACATATACTCCACATTCCTATATACGAGTATAAAGTTTAAAGCTCTAAGAAAATCAAAGTTGAACACTATATAAAAGTAAGCAATTGCACAAAACAATATGTACATGAAAATAATTTTTAACAAGAATGAAGCACAATTTAAAACAAGAAAATACAGACTGATAAAAAAGTTACTTTTTAAAAGTCATGAACAAAATTACTGACTATAGCTACCAAATGAACAAAACTTCGGCCGGCATTCTTTTCGTTTACCTAATTCAATGAAACGAGCCGTAACCATTAGGAGTAGGTAACTGCATGCAGTTAAACCAAATGTTGGATCATTGGTAAAGTTGTTTGAACTGTTAGCAAGTCTGTTCCTGTTTGAGTTAACGCGAGAGAGATTTCCTGCTAGATGTTACCTCGACATACTCGTATTGTAACAGGTATTTACGCTTTAGATATGCCTACAACGCCTTTGTAGATTAAGATAGTAATTAAGACACAATTCTAACTAGGTAAGCTATGCGTACGTTATTTGACTCAATGTCCTATACAAATATATTATGTATTATAGAGTTTATTAGGAAATCTGAAGCAGGCGTTACTTTTTTAAAAATATTGTTTTAAGGTTATTTCTATATTACAATTATTTAGTATTTGAAATATAAACAACGTTTTGGTTACATAATATAATATGTGCATAATACCAGCTAATGATTACAATATATCGTATTTATTGTATAAGGCAAGAAAATGATTAATTGATCGTTCTTCTTATCTATCTTCTTAATTGTTCGTTCTAAAATTTATTGTATAAGTAAGTATTTGTAAGCTTTCGGGATTAGCATTTTTATACAAATAACTTTATGTTCAATATAAGAAAGTATAACACATAATATGATTTGGTTAAAATATTTGACGATATTCTGAATTACCAGTACAAGACACTGTACGAGGTACGATTTTTTATTACCATGTACGCCTAATAAAATATTGCCTCAAGTCCATAAAGAGCGTCAGATATAATTTCATAAACAATATGAATGTGAGGGTAAACCAACGTTGTGAGGATGACAAGGCTGTTGGCGATGACGAACAGTTTCATATTATCCAAACCATCCGATGACCTGAAAATATACATAAAACGACAAAATCAAAAAATAAAAAAAAAATCATCTCACTTAAATACCCTATGTATTTAGCTGCATACTTTTAATGATCGTTAAATAATACGTTACATCGGTTTTAGGCGCCTATTTCACAAAGGTAGGTCGGGAAAGAAATGCCGCCGAAAAATGACGAAATATTTTTAAACCTTTTTAATGTTTTACAGTGCAATGTCAAAGTTTAAAGCAATAAATTTATAATAAACAACATTACAATTTCAGCCAGCCAGTATCATAAAGCTTTGGATTTTAAACGTTCCGGTCGTTAAAATCAAAGAATTCTCTTGACAAGTTGTATTTGTTTTTAGCAAATATTATAATTAATACAATACCTATAACCCGAGGTTCAATCTCTGAAGCAAAAAAAAAGATATTTCAAAATATGCACTCATAGAGTAGAGTTGAAACGTAATAAGAATATACTTAGTGCCGTATTTTACTATTTCCTATTCCTCGGGGCTTTAAATATGCTGCGATACAAAACTACGAGTACATTATGCGATGTAACGTAAAGTCAGAAGTACCATATTCGCGATGGAGTGCTACAAATAAAATGTTCACGTTAAAGCATTTTTATTTTATGATTTTTCCGGATTATTTCAGTTCAGAATAAAACATTAATACTGTTCGTCGTTACAAGAGCTAGAATTGTTTGGCTTTCAGTCTTCTTGGAACTGATAGAATGGTCATTAATTTCTGTAAATGGTAACAAGTTAATGAAGTTTTCTTTAAACACAATGCGCTGCTTGAAAATGCGATTTGACGCTGATTTTAAGAATGTAACATTTATTGTTATAGTAGTTACTTTTTAAAACTTGATTTGTAGTCAGAGGCTGTATGAAGTTGTTACTTTTAGTCTTTTAGTTATTGCTGTTTAGTTTGTAAAATATTGTAAAAAATAAAAATATTTGTTTGGTTCCGCGCCACAACGCGTAAACACCGCTCTGTGTGGAATATCAACCATCGTATTCGCGCCTCCTTTGCTCCGCAGCCTGTTTATAGTACTATAGTAGTATATATGTCCACTATCTACCTAAAAACTAACTCTTATTTTTCCATAAGTTAGAAAAATCAGAGAAAAATATCCAGCTTTGTAAAGGAACTTGACTCTGCAAAACGCAGTAATGCCAGCTATGCACGGATTTTTATGTCGTTCGATCGAAAACCTTAAAGCCTGTTCATCGTCCACTCGATCTTGATATCGTTGGTAAATTCTTCTCTGGAACAGAGCCAGCTAGCTTCAGATAACGTACTTAAGGAAAGGGGAAGAAATAGATTTCTGATATTCACTGCTAAATCTATTGACAATGGGATTCCAATAAATGATAATGTGCTACTTGAATAAATAAATTTTAAATATTAGATAATCTATTTGCCATGAAATACCTATCTTTATTTTTTTTTACATTTATTTATAACTCACAGAAGTAATCAAATCATTTATTTTTTATTGAAGGATTACCAACATAAGCACAGGTATTAAAGTTTTATCTGGATACGGACAATTAACTCTTATTTAACTGTTTTTGCTCTTTTTGTAACATAAACACATGTTATGTAACACAAAGTATAAACATTGAGTGTGTCTGTTGCAAATTTAAAGACAATTTTATACAATGTAAACTTTCATACAAAATTCGCATCCAGTCCAACGACTGCAAATCATTTCAGAATATTCTCAACTGTATTGTACGCGAGATATCACGTAGCATACAGTTTGGCAACGTCGCACCCTCGGCCATTCTAAATCTTGCATCAGGGAGTCTACTCTCAACAACGCTCTTCATGTGTTTAGGGTCTCCACAAACGAAGTCCGTAGTTTCCGTCCAAAATTTTACACTCTGTACCACTAACAGGACCTTTATCATGGGCGAGCTTCACGAAAATAATTGCAAGATTTATTCATTTACTGTAAATACCGTAACGCGATATCCGCATTGCAGTAGCGTAGTAGGCTCCAGGCTTATCTTGGCTGTAGGGATCCCTGTCCATGGACCATGTGTGCCATTGAGGGCTATAAAAAGGGTTGCAGGCAGACTGAAAATCCCATACTCAATCCCATCCCAATCTGGAAGTAGGTGGAAGGTAAGCTTCGTTGCTCTGAAAAACTTTCAGATAGATCCGAATGTAAGTTTGCAGAGTTAGAGGGTAAACCTCCAGGTCAGCTCAGTAATGACGTTGTAGCGTTTCGCACATAATGTTGGCGGATAATCCGTGTGATGGAGTGCAATTGGGAACACACGCCAAATTGTGTCATCTGCTCAGGGTTCCTGTTCATTGTTCTGTAAATTTTCGCTTGAGGGTGAAATGTTTACAGCCAATATCGGCTACGGTTTACGATTACCTAGAGGATGTCTTCTCGCATCGCTCCAATTCAGATTAGTAAAGATGAATGAAAGAGAATATAAAAAAGAAAAAAACGTTGAAATTACTGGAAAAAACTTTGAAATTATTTAGGCATTCAGAAAAGTAGGTCTATTTCAGAAACAATAAAAAGGTTTTGGTTAATTTTCTTACACGAATAGTTGTGTCATTTTAACGTAGCAAATACTTAGTCTTATTTGATACTATTTGCTACGTTAGTAGTTGCTAGAAATTATTACCAAGATGAACCTATTAGCATAATACCACAATAATATAGCCGCAAGCGTCGCAATCTTACTGCGATTGTAGTGCCATGAATAGGACGCTGTACGCCATTACAGATAAAGCGGTGCTCCTTGAATCTGCAGCCGCAACTAACGACGAACAATTTATAGTCGATTAGAAACTAATCCCAACTGACTTTAGTCTAGGTGTAGACTAAGACAAGTTGGAATCTTCATTGAACTCATTCGTGAAATTCAAAAGCTAATTATAGGCATTCGTTGAAAGATACATTACTGACAGCGCTATAGAAAAGCTCATTAAAGTAAACTAACTTATCAGCGAAAGCAAAAAAACATGATCAAAAATTACTTTAGTAGTGTGGCAGCCCCCTTTAATATTAATTTTACTGTGTTTTATAAAAGCAACAGAAATAGATCGTCTGTGAACATTTTAATTGACTACTATCACGGTTCATGAGACTATTTTGTGACAGACGGATGGACAGACAAACAGACGGACGAACAGTAGAGTCTTAGTAATAGGGTCCCATTTTACCCCTTGGTTACGGTAACCCTAAAAATGGTGCATCAGGGTGAGGCAAATTTTATTCTCCTTTTCCAAGTTCTATGGGATAACCTCGAATCTGTCAAATTTTATTCACCCTTTCCTAGTTCTATGGGATAATCTCGAGTGTTATAACTATAAAGAAATATACCTGAGCCAGCTTCCAAAGCCTTCGTTCACGTCATCGAGGGAATCGAGTTTACTTAAAGTTGCTTTCTTGTCAACGGTTTTTTCTTTAGGGTCAGGCTTTAGTACTTTCTTCGAAGATCCACTGTTGAGTCTACTCTTCTTCATAATCTGCAAACGTAAAGAAACCCTGACTGGCATTTCACCGACTTGCACATGGGGCCTTATTTGCTATGACACACGACATTCTTTATCAATAACGTTTGATGTCACGCGTTTCAAACATTAACGTGGATTTGAAACGGGCCACGCCACCAAATATTATACTAGCTGTGCCACGCGGTTTCACCCGCGTTAACAATAGTAGCGTATTGCTTGATAGCCTATAACCTTCTTTATGAATGTAGCTAGATATCACATAGAAAAAGAATTTTTCAAATTGGTCCAGTATTTTAGGAGCCTATTCAATACAAACAAACAAACAATCAAATTATTCCTCTTTATAGTATTAGTATAGATAAACTACGCGTGACTGACCAATCGTGGAATTATGCGAAATGTGCGTCATTGTGCGTGGAATTGAAAAATCATATTATGCGCGCCGCGTTATGTGTTTTAATGATATTGAATACGACCCCTGATTGTTTTGGTAAATTATAGACTATGCCTTAAGCTGTAATCTCATGGTTAGTATAAATTGATGGCTATACCGAAAGCGGCAAAATAAATATTTAAAGAGGGAAGACTCATAAAGAACTGGTTGATCCTAAGTATACAAAGTAAGGTACAAAGAACCAGAAAATGTTTGCACGTAGGTTTCAAATTAATCCTTTGATATTACTGCTTTTTAATCTAATATTAACTCTAAAACAATATTTTCCTTCCTATTAACGTACCCACTGCATTAACCAAACTTCACATTATTTTGTTTATCACAGAAAAAATTAAATAGGTACAAATAAAAAATCACAAAGCCCAAATACAGAAATGGCTTAAGTGCTTAACACCAGTGTAATATAAAATGTAATAATATCTGATTCAATATTACCTCCGACTTCGCAAAGGTTGTGTAGAATACGCACGTCTTCTCGCTTGCTCGGCTTTGAACCTAACGAACCGCATTCAGGGAAACCTCACAAGTGCTGATCAATATGTGTAATGGTACCTCCACATTGGACCAATCGAACTCGATCGATTCCGCGAGGGGGGGGGGAAATATTTTTTTAATGATATGATGTAGCAGACGAGCAT
>DWQK01001422.1:0-15685 GCA_018231225.1 Noctuana stator
CGCTTCCCAAACCGGCTACTACTCGGGTTACATCCACAAATAGACGCACGGGACCGCATACACTCCCAACGCTCGCGAAACGGACGATCAGTCGGATAACGTGTATTGTGTTCCACAGGAAGGCTCCAGGGCTCTGTTCTCGTGTCTCGACTAGCCCAAAAGTCTCGTTAGACCTCCGAAAATGTCGAAGGGTCCTCCAGGAATGCAGGAGGGGGCCGACGATCCCGACCCGACCCCTTACCTGTTCGTGTCGTTGGAACAGAAGCGTATCGACCAAAGCAAACCCTACGATGGCAAGAAAGCTTGCTGGGTACCCGACGAGAAGGAGGGATTCTTGCAGGGAGAAATTAAGGCCACCAAGGGTGACTTGGTGACCGTCACCCTCCCCGGGGGCGAGGTAATGAATCAGTGGCGAATGATTAATTATTTAGACCAATAGTAAAAACATCTTAAGCTGATAAATAAAATGGAGTCCAGATATTCTTATCAGTTTATTTTTAGTAAAGATTCGAAAAATTACTTTTTATTTGCAGAGGATGTTGAATGGTTGAATAATGAATAGTTCAGTTAATAATGAAAAAGAAGTTGAAATTATTCTGAAATCAACTTTTTGATAAACATTCTATGTATGATTATGTTTTAACTTTATGATTACCTACAGAGATTAAATCATATGCAGCAAGTAGTCCTGCTACCTTTATAGAAATTATTGTTAAAGTTTAAACAGCAGACTGAAACTAAATTGAAAATGGACTGTACTAACGAACCTTTTAATTTTAATTTAATATTTAACACAACTATTAAATGAGCAGGAGAAGACATTCAAAAAGGAACTCCTCTCACAAGTAAACCCGCCGAAATTCGAGAAAGTCGAGGACATGGCTGATCTGACGTACCTTAACGAGGCAGCAGTTCTTCACAATCTTCGACAACGTTATTATGCGAAACTGATCTATGTAAGTAGGCGCGATAAGCGCCTTTACCACTATTGTAATACTGATTAAAATTTCTCTCCCACAGACCAAAGACTTCAAGAAGGATCTTGTAGCCCAAGTCAACCCACCTAAATACGAAAAATGTGAGGATATGTCCAACTTGACATACCTCAACGACGCTTCGGTTTTGTATAACTTGAAGCAGAGATACTATCATAAACTTATTTACGTAAGTCAGGCACCGGCCAGGAGTTGCAGTATGCAGTGTGCATGTTCATACCTCTACCCCATCACTCCTACCTTGGACTCATTGGAAAAGTACCAATGTTTGAATATTGATAGATTTCCATGCGCAATTAATACCGTTCAATTTGAAACATTAAGCTATAAATACATTGGTAACATCTCCGCAACCTATTTCGATCGCGTCTATTGTTATTTCTGGCGCGTTCAAGACAATTCTATTTTCATATAAAGTAGATCTCTTAAAAATATATTACGTATATTATGTGAATAGATAGTAAGGCAATTTGTAATTTCTAACTTATTTTTTTCTATAATGCAATGAACTTAGTATTCATAATATAAAACCAAATAATATTGAATACCTATGATATTTCTGAGCTGTCTATCAGCCTAACCATTAATTCAAGAGAATCCTAAATATTTACGATATGATATAAACAAAACCAAATTTTTATTATTCAAAATGCATTAGAAATTACTTACAAAAGATTTTTCAAGCAATTAATAAAGTATAAAGAGATTTTTAACAAAATAACATACCAATCTCAGTCTTCTAGTAAATATCTGTACAGATTAATCAAAAGACCAAAAAGGCAAATCTGTAAGATAAAGAATATGATGTCCAAATTCCTCTTCATCCTTTTCCTTTTTTATGGCTAATCCAGAAACCTTATCCAAAACCGTACTTGAACCCTTTACACAGGACAAGTCGGGACGGGACTCCGCAGCGTCTATAGGATTTGTTTCTTCTTTGTTTTAGAATAGATTGTCAGTGTTGTGCTTGGAATTGTTCTTTAAGGCCTTCTCTTACTCTCTTGAGGCCTCAAAGGTATTTCTGTAATACTCGGGTCTATAATTTCTTTCTGATACAGTGTCTAGATTTAGTATGTTTAATGGTTTCTTTGTTTATACGTAAAAGAATTTTCCATATTGATAAAACCTTATATAAAATTATTGTCGATTGACCGAACAAAATGGCGAATTCTTTTATGTATTTTCATATACTCGGAGATGCAAAGTATCAATACAATACTATCTCCGGGTTTTTGTTTTTTTTTTGTGATTTAGTTTTAAGTTTTTTTGTGTGTTTCTCTCTGGTCATTATCATCAAAATTATTGACATCAATTCTACGTTCTGAAGACTCATATCGACGTGGGTGGGCTTCAACTAAACATCAAACGCCACTTTCTTTACAATCTTCTCTTCCATAATTCTTTATTCTTTTGTTAATTTTCCTTTAACCCGAGCATTGTCTCCGTAAGAAATGTTCCTGCAGTGATCTTCTCTAAGATATCAATATCCTAATCATCCCTAAACTATCGCATCGTTACCATCATCATCAAATCCACTTAAGACAAGCGCAATAATCTTATCAATCCCATACAGACGTACTCGGGTCTCTTCTGTGTGGCCATCAACCCCTACAAGAGATTCCCCGTGTACACGACACGATGTGCCAAGCTATACCGAGGCAAGCGTCGTTCGGAAGTGCCCCCCCACATCTTCGCCATTTCCGACGGAGCCTACGTCAACATGTTAACCAACCACGAGAATCAATCTATGTTGATTACGTAAGTTTATTTATCTTTACTACTAAATACGATGTAAACAGTACTTCCTGTTCAGTGTATTGACCAAACTGGTGATAATGCCAAGATGTCACATGGTTGTGACGTTTTTTGATGGCATTAAATAGTGAAATACTTATATGGTCATCGACAACATTGCATACCGATGTACTGTGTGCTGCTACATTATTAGAAAATATTCACGAAAATAACACGAAAGAAATTTTAACCCCACGATTATTGAAAATTAGTATGTTGTACAGGATGACAATGAACAAATCTGCGTCAGAATGTTTTCAGTACAGCTTACGGAAAAAAAAATTGGAACATAAACAAAATTTGCCGATTTGGAAAGAGAACGGATCCGTAAGACTTAATACTTCCTCATTTTAAATTTCGATCAGGAAATTTAATGCTCCAAAATGTGTGTATGTAAATACAGAAATAATGAAAATCTTACTGTAAACCTACAGCGGTGAGTCTGGTGCCGGAAAGACTGAGAACACGAAGAAGGTAATTGCGTACTTCGCGACCGTCGGTGCGTCGCAGAAGAAAGACCCTAACCAGGAGAAGAAGGGATCTCTGGAAGACCAGGTCGTCCAAACTAACCCTGTGCTTGAAGCCTTCGGTAACGCTAAGACCGTGCGTAACGACAACTCTTCCCGTTTCGTAAGTATCTATTTTACCTAATACTTGCTTCTTCTTAAGAATCTGATCCAAGAAGTAATGATTCCTCTCGAATCTAATGAAATTAATTTAGAAGGTAGCTTTAATTAAATTTTTTATCAAGTTAAGTTCTGATCTTCATCATGATCAATAAAAATTGTAATAGTTAAGCAGTAATTGCAAAACTAAAAACTATTAGAACAGATTGAAAGCAACTATTGTAATCAATATTATTACAATTGTTACATATTATTACATTGCAAAGATAAGACGTAATATTTAGTCCTCAACTTATGTTCAAAACTTTTTTCTTACCAAATGTTTTGATATATTTGTTGAAAAAATATTTGTTCTCTATATATTTCTTTTTTCTCTGTTTCCAAGGGTAAATTCATCCGTATTCACTTCGGACCCTCTGGAAAATTGGCTGGTGCCGATATCGAGACCTGTAAGTTCTTTAACTTTACGAAGTTTATCACTAAATGGTTTAGTCTGTGTGATGCTAAATTTTGCTCCTTCTTCTAGATCTGCTGGAGAAGGCCCGTGTCATCTCGCAACAGGCCTTGGAGCGTTCCTACCACATCTTCTACCAAATGATGTCTGGCTCTGTCCCTGGCCTCAAGGGTACGTATATATACACTACACTTATTACTTTAAAACAATTAAATTGTTCATATAAAATTAAATTTTCTATCAAATTTAAATTTATATTTTTGTTGACAACCACTGAAAAGATTCATAAATATTACCTTCAACGTTTTTGTTCAAGTCATGAACGAAATAATTTACATGTAAGCTAAATGTTAATTTTCTTTTGATTTGAAACTTTTAAACGTTTTCAACAGATTCTGATGATTATGATTGATTCAAGTAGTATTGATAAGTAGCATTTGTTTGTTCAATAATTTACTTAATTTTTGAATTTAAAATAGAAAAATTGTATACCTATACATAGAATTCAAAGAAGATGTTATAAGTGACACACGCACACACACACACACACACAAACACACACTACACAATTTATGTTTCCATGATACCCCCTGAGATGTTCTATCCATGTATATTAACTTTTATTTCGATATTTAGACATGTGTTTGCTGTCAAACGACATATATCAGTATACCATCGTATCGCAAGGAAAAACCACTATTCCAAACGTAGACGATGGAGAGGAATGTACCTTGACCGACGTAAGTTTAGCCTTCCACGAACCAAAGGCTCCGACGGTGTTCCTAGTGTTTTGTGTCCCCTTGACTTGTTCTGCAAAAACCAGACAAAGTCAAAACATCTTGCCTCTGAACTGATACAAGGTGTGATACAATAGTGTAGTGTAGTATACGACCCTCGTTATGTGAGCTTGTACCCCTCCCAACGACACCAATAGCAAAAGTTTACAATTATTGGTGTTTTTTATAGCTCATTGTCTCTTGTCGAATAACATCAACGACTACCACATCATTGCACAAGGCAAGACCTCGATTCCTGGTGTAGATGATGGCGAAGAATTGGATCTTACCGACGTGAGTCCAAAATCTGGCTGCTGGATGTCGAAAGACATATCTGTCACGCAATCATCTTCTCTATCATGCTACTTCTCTTCCTGCTTGCTTGCTTCTTTTAGGCTGAGTACGCCTCAGTCTGCGCATGTGTATGTCAGATCTTTTGGTGTTTACAGAAGTAACGATGCTAAGCAACCGCATCTCGGACTATCCCCTCATAAGTCAGGGGAAAACGCGGATACCTGGAGTCAACGACGAGCAAGAGTTCGATCTGACGGTTGTAAGTCGCGAACTTGCGCACGGAGCGTGCGTCCCGCTTCAGATATTCGCGTATTGGCTCTATTCTTGCAAAATTTCTGACATACATATTACCTCGCTCCCTGCAAAAGTTCCAGTGAGCGTGATGCACAGGTGTGACCACACGAGTACGGTGTTTCCCCGCTCCAGCACGAGCACCCCCGCACACGATGCGATCACAGACACGACACCACACTGTAGGGAATCGTTTACAGCTCAGCGTATTTGGTGTCTGGAAAACGTTTAATAAATTATGTGGTTTACCAACAGAGATGTGTATGTTGTCCAACGACATATACGATTACTATAACGTCTCCCAGGGTAAGATTACCATCCCCAACGTCGATGATGGTGAAGAATGCGAAATGACAGACGTAAGTGTAACTCTTAGAGAGTTTCGTAGTGCCCCTGGTTTCGAGAGTTGAAAATACAGAAAAGAATTCACTGTGAGTGAATTATTCTGAAGACCCTTACCATTCATATGAACTGTAATGGGAAGACAATCTGTGATTAGTACCTACTGTAATTGTTCCTGTAAACAAACTGCATTTTTGTGTTGTATGAACTCCAGAATTTAGGATTTTATTTAGATACCTAGTTACCCAAACCAATATTTACAGTTACAGAACACTGTCATTAAATATCTTCAAAAAATGCAATTAGATTATACCCTGTGCACTACCGGTAGCAACTTCCGCTATTTCACCTTCCACATTAAACATAACGCTTTTTTTTATTACTAAACCTTTATCAATACTTTGATATTCGCATTTGCTTATTAAGTTATTACCTTTTTTTTTCGTTAAATCACCTTTTTGTCTTAAATCATAGTGAATTCATATATGTTTCTTTTATATCAATATTAAGTAAAACTTTTAATATTCAAATTGTGCTAAATTATTAAAAAAAATTGTAACTAAAAATCTACAGCGCAAATATCTATATTAATATGATTTTTTACAGTAATTATAACAATTAACCTAGTCCTAGGAGTTTTAGGCGAATTTCTGATTCATACATCGTATTATAGAAAGCCTTCGACATCCTGGGCTTCACCCAAGAAGAGAAGGACAATGTTTACAAGATCACCGCCGCTGTCATGCACATGGGTGGCATGAAGTTCAAGCAGAGGGGTCGCGAGGAACAGGCTGAAGCCGACGGTACTGAGGCAAGTATCCAAAAAACTGGAGATTCAGTCTCTAAATTTAATTTTCAAACAATTCTAATAAGTCACGCCGTAAAAAGAAAAATTATAATGCTGCTTGAAAGTCCTTTCATCATTACGAGTATTTATTTAACTATTTTTGTACACATGAAAATACAAGAAAAGCGTAGGTCCTTCAACTAAACTATTGCTATAATCAAACGGTAGAAATAGTTCGATCGGCGATTAAATGCCCGAAAAAAGAACTTTATATGGAAGACTTGTTACTGATGATTTTGCTTCTCATTCTAGGATGGTGAGAGGGTTGCCAAGCTCCTCGGTGTCGACTGCGCGGATCTGTACAAGAACCTGTTGAAGCCCCGCATCAAAGTCGGAAACGAGTTCGTCACCCAGGGTCGTAACAAGGACCAGGTCACCAACTCCGTGGGAGCTCTCTGCAAGGGCATGTTCGATCGTCTCTTCAAGTGGCTCGTCAAGAAGTGTAACGAGACCCTAGACACCAAGCAGAAGAGGCAGCACTTCATCGGTGTACTGGATATTGCTGGTTTCGAAATCTTCGACGTGAGTATCTACAACCAAACGTAGGCCAGTAAAGTTGAATAACAGCGAATTAATATCAACAAAGTTACCTACATTGATTTTATTATTGTCTTTAATGGCCAAAAAAAGAATTTACTTTAAGTAGTAACTAAATGATAATAGTCATCTGATACAAGAACACAAACATGATTAATTTATTAACGAATAATTTACAGATAAATATTTAAAGTAGGTAAAGAAATTTAAATTTGAAAATCATTCTGTTAGCAGGGGATAAAGGCCAAGTAAATATTTATTTAAATGATTATTAATTTAGAGAGATTAGACAAGACATACAAAAATCATTCCTAAACTGTAATTGATATTGTATTTTTATAACTTGTTATTTAGTGTACCTATTGTATGTTTTACAATTATAATTAGATAGTGAAACAGATAAATGTAGATTTTATATATAATAGATAGATAATAAGTTTTTACCTTTCAGATATTAAGTTAACTAGGATACAATGATTTCTCTAAAACGAGTATTATTGTGAACTCATGTCTTCTATATATTAATGCAATTTTGATTTCTTAGTTCAATGGTTTCGAACAACTTTGCATTAACTTCACAAACGAGAAACTCCAACAATTTTTCAACCACCACATGTTTGTGTTGGAACAAGAAGAGTACACCAAAGAAGGAATTCACTGGGAATTCATTGACTTTGGAATGGACTTACTGGCGTGCATTGATCTTATTGAAAAGGTACACTGAGTGTACATGGCTCTGCGGACCAGTGGGCCTATTTGGTTTTATTAATGTTTTGTGTTCCAATACGTACCAAATACTAATCTATATGTAGCCGCTTATTTTAGTTTCATTCATTTATTTTGGGCTTGTTCTTTTGTGTAAAAGTACAACGGTTTCGAGCAACTCTGCATTAACTTCACCAACGAGAAGCTCCAGCAATTCTTTAACCATCACATGTTCGTCCTCGAACAAGAGGAGTACAAGAAGGAGGGCATCAACTGGGCTTTCATCGATTTCGGAATGGACTTGCTCGCTTGTATCGATTTGATCGAGAAGGTAATAGCCCTCCCAGTGGTCGTGAGCACGTTGGCGCCGGATACCTGCAGACGGAATGTCGAACGGCGCACCCGCTAAATCTATGGGGATAGATGCGGCTCGAAATTTAGTTTCATTGTTAGGTTAGATAGGTTGTTGCAACAGAACAAAATCTGTGACCTATCTATTAATGTTCACCCCTAACCTTCCATATTACTTATCTCCCTGCAGTTCAACGGTTTTGAACAACTCTGCATTAATTTCACCAACGAGAAACTACAGCAGTTTTTTAACCATCACATGTTTGTACTGGAACAAGAAGAGTACCAGCGCGAAGGCATCGAGTGGACTTTCATTGATTTTGGCATGGATCTCCAAAATTGCATTGACCTTATAGAGAAGGTAGATGGCGGCAACGCAGCTGTGAACGCTTGCATCTCGCCATGGTCCTCGAGCGAAGTTCCCAAATTTATCCTCAAATTTATTCGATACACAAAGGCTTCACTCGATGGACTAGACAATGCTATTATGCGTGATTTGAGTGTTATCTATCTGTGTGTCTTTCTTATCTGTATGTCTAAACACTACACAAAACTCATAACATACTTTCAAAGTCCAAAACATAATGTTTTCCTATATTTAACACAATGTTTCGGTTATTTTTTCATGTTCCCGCGGTCCAGGTGAACGGGTTTAATCAGCTCTGTGTTAACTTTACCAACGAAAAGTTACAGCAGTACTTTAATCATTTTATGTTCGTCCTCGAGCAAGAAGAGTACGAACGGGAAGGGATCCAATGGACCTTTATAGATTTCGGTATGGACCTTCAACCGACAATAAATTTGATAGAAAAGGTATTATAGGCATATTGTCCTATGTAGCTTGAGGCTATAGGTTCGCGTATCAGAGAAGCTTCAGGCTGAGAATATTAAGTCAATCCCTGCAAGTGCAAACGTAAATATTACTGGCTGTACACCCCTCCCTCCGCGGTAATTTCACAAGAAAATAGCTTATACCGCACTCGCCGAAGTTTTATATCAATCGAAAGCTGTTGCATAGGCTGTATCTGAGATTTTCAAATAATTGCACAAAGCTGACGCGATCTCAACAAGTATAAATTCACTGCTGTACGCAACACGTGCAACCGTAGTTAGGATTAATGTTATATTTGCGAAATAAAAGCCTTCATAACATTCTTGATTGCAATGGTATTGCCGAATGCTTCAACTTTAAAACATATTATAAAGAATAAAAAAATACGCTTTACTACTATATTTCTATATATACATTGTACACGCAAAATAATCAATATTTGCAACTCTACATATTTTATCTTATTTGCATGTCGCTTTAAATTTTAACGCATAACATAGTTTTAAGTAAACCACATATAAATATTACACACACCCTTACTTACTTATATACATAAAATTTAGTATTACAGTCGTAACTTGTTTCTGATTTGGTAATATTCGTAACTAAAAACAACACTAGAAACAGCGTTAAAGTTTTGCATACATTTTCCTTTGTATAAACAAATTGCACTGAAGAATTTAACTTTAAATCTCAAATTTCAAATAAACCATATTCAAATCAAACATGCAACACAAACATCCAACATGGTCATATTCGTTATCTAATCTCATTGGTACGTTTCCAGCCTATGGGTATCCTCTCCATCCTTGAGGAAGAGTCTATGTTCCCGAAAGCCACCGACCAAACGTTCGTTGAAAAGTTGAACAACAACCACTTGGGCAAGTCTGCTCCCTTCTTGAAGCCCAAACCCCCGAAGCCTGGTTGCCAGGCCGCTCACTTCGCCATTGGTCACTACGCCGGCAATGTAAGTATCTGATATCTGAATATCACGCAAACCAACATGGTCTGTTAGTATGAAATCACTACCAATGACTCCATTCTCCTTAAATAGGTCGGCTACAACATCACTGGATGGCTTGAGAAGAACAAGGATCCCCTTAACGACACTGTTGTTGACCAGTTCAAGAAGGGTAACAACAAACTGTTGGTTGAGATCTTCGCTGACCATCCTGGCCAGTCTGGTGATGCTGGTGCTGGTGGCGGTGGCAAGGGTACGTATTTCTGATGAGGATGTTGAACACTTTGATGATTGAAATAATTTTGGGTGTTTGGATTCGAAGTTAAATGCTGCAAAGAATTTCAGTTTTCAGTTTTGAAACTGAATTGACGTGAATTAAAACAAACCTTAAAGTTATGAAATAAAAATGAAATCAATTTAATTGACAGGAACTAGGTTATATTATGTTCGTGTACTGTAACATAAAGATTCTAGCAAGAAGAAACCTGTAAACACACTTACATGTCATAAGATAGACAAACCGCATTGAATAACAAGTCCATAGTACTATTTTCATATCATCACAAAACATTTTGAATTACTTCAATACCTAAACTCTTTTAATTTTATTGAGGACTTTTAAATTTCACTTTTGTATTTCTTTTTTTTCATCATTTTCACGAAATTTCGACACAAACTACAAACAGGCGCTGGAGGCAAACGTGCCAAGGGTTCTGCCTTCCAAACTGTGTCATCACTGTACAGGGTAAACAGGAATAATATGTCCAAGAGTTGCTTCTGTCTTCTGTCTTCTCGTCGCTTACTGTCCACGTCTATCAACAAACCTAGGACTAGCATCTTTATTTTACGTTATTGTGATAATATTCTTTAAAATAATCGCTAAATCCTTAGCATTTTATAGGATGAATCTAACTGACATTTCAGTAGATGAATGATGATAAATAAAGGTGCTAGTTTTAACACGCTTCATTTAATAAATCTTTGTCCGTCCATGTCTTTGTATGTCTTACAGCAGAGCTCATGTGGTCGACGTATCTTACTGATGTATCGTCTACGTGTATTATTATGTCCTTGTCTTTATGCCGTATTGTGATCGTCTTTGCACTAATTGTTGCTTGTTAATGTACATTCATAGGCGGTCGCGGTAAGAAGGGTGGTGGTTTCGCTACAGTCTCCTCCGCCTACAGGGTATTTAAAAGTTTTTAAAAGTAGATGAATTTGGTTTTATGTTCACCCATTTTGTGTAGAATTACTACTTACTTGTAGCTCTACACCCCCAAACTATTTCTGTGAATGATATAGTTGTAAACTTAGAATGGATCACTCAACTCAACGAGGTCAAAAATACCTCCTGTCATCAATGTATCAAATTTAACAATCGTAATATTTCAAAAGACTGAATTATTACGATTCAAATCACCATTTTTTTGTTGTATCATTTTTGTCATTCACGCAGCCGAAAAGTAGTATTTTAAAATACCGCTACTTAAACCGATGGCTGTATCTTTGTACTAAGCTTAATGTTTGTCCGTGTGTTTTGTGTTTTAACCTGTTTGTTTAATACATTTATGTTCACGTATTCATTAAAAGTTTTGTTGAAAATCATGCCATTAGTGTTCTGCTTTAAACGTCGAAAAAATTTCAAGTCAGTTTTAAAAAAATTAAGTATTTCAAGATGAGAGAAAATTGTATCGAAAAATGTAAATTAACATAGCGCAAACTGTACTAACTAAAATATGGTGAAAGGGAGTGAACTAACTTTTCTCCTCACCACAGGAACAACTTAACAACTTGATGACAACGCTGAGGTCTACCCAACCTCATTTCGTGCGTTGTATCATTCCCAACGAGTTGAAGCAGCCTGGTGAGTACAAATATCTTCTGACAGAGTCTTTTAGCTGCATCAAGATCTAAAAATAAAAAGTAAAGATAGTTGTGTATCCAGAATGTAATGTAATATATAATATATTGCTCATTACGAAGAGTACGTCGACGTGAGACTCAGAAAATAAATTCAGACACGATGTAGGCGTTGACTGGCTGAAGTAAATTTAATGTAGGTATTACTCAGCTTCTACTAAATATATCGAGCAAAATTCACGGTAGCATGAGTAATTTTTATCTGAATTTCGGCGACTCAACCAACGCATTACATGCTGTTGAATCTAAAATATTGCAATGAAACATGCAAAACGATAACACGGAAAGCATGTTTGGTTATGCAAAATGTAGAACATATGCTATAATGTTTATTAATCTTACAAATTTTAGGCTTGTAAATATTGTTTCTATAGTGTTTAGGACATGCAATGCTTTAGAGTTTGACCATGTCTTCGTTCTTCAGGTCTCATCGACTCTCACCTTGTGATGCACCAGCTCACATGTAACGGTGTGCTTGAAGGCATCCGTATTTGCCGTAAAGGTTTCCCCAACAGGATGGTCTACCCTGACTTCAAGCTCCGGTAAGAATCCAACAAGACAACAGACCCATAAAATAAACACTTTACGATCAAATACCGCGCTGTCAAATATTTATAGCAGCAAGAAGCATCTAATAAGACGTTAGCATGCTATTTTCATATCTGATGATGTTATTTTACAGATAAGTGGAATATTTCTTAGTCAGTCTAAACAAAATTATTTTAACTCCAGAACATTCGTTTGCTGGAACAGTTTTATTCTTGTCAGTTTTATTCTGCAGCCGGCCTTAACCATAATTCATAGGTGACGTCATCGACTTAAGCATGCAGCGAAACATTCACTAATTAGGTTGATGATTGGTCGAAGAAAATTTACACCTTAGATTAAAGGATGCGATCGAAGTTGATTTACTATCTCAGGCATATATTAATTTAATTTATTCAATGGACAGTTACATGATTCTTGCACCAGCCATCATGACTGCAGAAAAAGATCCCAAAGAAGCTGCTAGGAAGTGTCTCGAATCAGTCGGATTAGATCCTGAGAGCTATCGTATAGGTCACACCAAGGCAAGGAATTAAAAGATAAATTGTATCCACCCAGAATGGTGTTAGCATGACACATATCATCAAAAACTCTAACGAATAGAGTTATTTGATCTTCAAATGATTGTTACCCTCTAATAGAATCCCTTTTTATAATTTATGCACCAGTAGTTACGAGTATGTACCCTTTACATTTGACTGCAGTATTTAGATTTTCATCATGTCATGTACAAGTACTTACTACCTTAAACATGAATGTGTGTTTCATGTTATTTTCACCCCTTTCACGGTCCTGACGTATACGTGATGCGTCGTATATTTAATATTGACTATTTTTTTACCTTCCCTTATCATGTGTTCCATATCATTTGGTAATAAAGCTACAAGATCCTGGCCCCTCAAGCTGCGGAGAAGGAATCTGACCCTAAGAAAATCGCCCAAGTTATTCTGGAGGCCACGGGCTTGGATGTCGAGTCCTACCGTCTTGGTCACACGAAGGCATGTTTAATACCCGTTTGATAAGCTTGGCGGTTTGAGACCAGCGATCCAAATACACCCGGAGGATCGCATGGCTTTGAAACGCTTTAGGTAGCACCTTTAGGAACTGGTGGTTAGATACCAAACCTTACACCTTACAAACTAAGGTTGCTTTTCCCTTGAGAGCCCAAGCTACGTAGGCTCTCATTTGTGTTTTCCTTATACCTTTTATCATGTTTACCTACATTGTACCACTATTATTTTATTTTGTGTGCTCCTCTAACGCAGATACAAAATTCTGTGCCCGAACCTCCTCAAAGAACCCATTACTGCCGAGAAAGCCACCGAGAAAATTCTCGAACATACCGGCTTAGATTCGGAGTCTTTCCGGATGGGAAGGACGAAGGTAGAGCATTTTGCATGCGTCTATCCCAACTCTTAGCTTTGCATGTAATCTCTAAAATGTCTTTCATTTCAATCTTCATTCTACAACACTTCCTATATTAACATTCTCTTTCAGTTTTACTAAAATTTTGTGGATTGTATTTTTTGTATGTTGTTTTTTCTTCTTTCTCTATTGTTTTATTTTATTTTTATTAAAAGAATTTTTATATATTTGTCGGCAATTTTTTTTCTGGGCTTTTGCACAAAACGGGCATCCACTAATTCCTAATTATATTGAGCAGGTATTCTTCCGCGCCGGTGTCCTGGGTCAGATGGAAGAGTTGCGTGATGACAGGCTTTCCAAGATTGTATCTTGGCTCCAGGCCTACATCCGTGGTTACCTCTCCCGTAAGGAATACACCAAGCTGCAGGAACAGAGGTAGGATTTTTTCAAACTCCAAATATGGAGATCTCCTCCAAATATTCCCTTTCATTTCATAATTTAATTCTTCTTTATAGAGTGGCTCTCCAAGTTGTCCAGCGCAACTTGCGCAAGTACTTGCAGCTCCGCACCTGGCCCTGGTGGAAACTGTGGCAGAAGGTCAAGCCCCTCCTCAACGTCACTCGCGTCGAGGATGAGTTGGCGGTAAGTGTGCAGGCACTCTCACCTGTTCTGATATGATTGATCATACTGACCCATTAAATATTCCAGCGATCATAGCACGCGTGATTCAGGGTAACGCAAATAGACTCGACCGCGCCCACCTGGCGGTTACGTGACACCATCGCACCTGCCGCATCCATTTCTGGATTCTTCCCCCCTCTCGCTACCACGCACTTTTTCCTAACACAATGTATCGAGTGCGGGGGCGATTAACGCGCCCGCTGGAAAACTCCAGCGGTGCTCAGTAGCGAAGAGGTCGGCGGCGCGCGTACCACTCTTCCTATACTTACGAACGAACCGAAATTTTGCATTCCTTTTTTTATTTGATGGTGTGATTAATTAACGATGGCGGAGGTTCATATGTCGACATGGGATGGTGTAAATAAAAGTGAGGATATTTTACAGAAACTGGAGGAGAAGGCACAGAAGGCCCAGGAAGCTTTTGAGAAGGAAGAGAAACTCCGCAAGGAAGTCGAGGCCCTCAACGCCAAGCTTCTTGAAGAGAAGGCGAACCTCTTGGCCAGCCTCGAAGGAGAGAAAGGCTCTCTCTCTGAGACCCAGGAGCGTGCCGCCAAGCTCCAGGCGCAGAAGGCTGACCTCGAAAATCAACTAAGAGTGAGTACTTATATGTAGAGGATAGTCATTCATTATATTCTTATTACATCCTGAAATGTAGTGGTAGATGCTAACCAGAGGAATTGTGGTATAGAAGTGATTTATGTGTAGAACATCCTAAAATAACTCGAAACGTTATTATTAACGCGGTCGTGTTAATGGACGGTAATTAATTATTATAAAATGAACTTTACGGAAAATTATTCGTGTAAGTAGGTAATTTAAATCGGATCATTTAATTTTATGTCCACTTACGACAAGTTACAAGTATTAGATATCATAAGTTATATTTAAACACAGAAAATGAAGATAAATTGAATAGCTAAATAACTTTACGATTAGACTTCAGTTTCTGTAGGTATGTAGATAACATATAGGGCTACAATGTAACGAATCAACTTACTTCGTGTTATGGTTTTCGCGGTTCTTTAAATAAACAAGGTTGTGTTTATACGAGAAACAGTTCGAGAGTTTAAAAATAAATTGCACATGTATGTAGGCTTCAAGATTTTATTGCAAGCCATCATTACTACATTCTGTGTGGGAATGATAGGAAGCAGATTCGATAAAAACTTGCAATAAAACTTTAGTACCGCAGTAATAACATTAGAAACGCAACTAATTAGATTTAATTTCATTATAGGACACGCAAGACCGCCTTACTCAGGAGGAAGATGCCCGCAACCAACTGTTCCAAGCCAAGAAGAAGCTGGAACAAGAAGTATCTGGTCTCAAGAAGGATGTCGAAGACCTCGAACTTTCCGTCCAAAAAGC